>PVIA01006440.1:0-72447 GCA_004024845.1 Tonatia bakeri
AACCCAAATCCTGAGCCTCGATCTCTAACTTTCTGGGGTTTAAATAGCCCCGGACCCCCTGCCTACGTGGCAGAGCGAGGTTACAGAAGCTAAATGCGGAAGTTAGGTCTGACTACCTTATATGGGAGACAAAGGAGCAAAGTGCAGGGTCCTAACGCGGAAGTTACAAAGTAGCCTAACATGGGGGTTGCCTGCCACACTTCAGAGATCTTTCATGCCATTCCCATCATTATCCCTGCTTCCCCTCCATAGAGATAATTGCCTTATTTTCTTTTAAAAACTAGCTTGACTATGTAATTATTCATTCCTATACATTCTAGTTTTACTTAGTGTGGTTTTTGAACTCATAAAATTAGATTTATACAGTATTTGTTGTGCTTCTGTCTTACTTTGCTTAACTTTATGTTCTTGAGTTATACATATTTGTTGCCTATAAACTATAGTTCATTCTAAGTGCTATGTGGCATTTTATTATATGAAGATGTCAAACTTTGTGTATTTTGCAAGAGCTGGACATATAGGTCACTCTTAGTTCGGATCATTATAGGTATTGATGGCATAATTATTCTTGTATAGGCCCCTTGATTAAAATGAGGCACACAGTTGTGTTGTGTGTTTCTAACTTGGAATATAATTGATGGGTTATAGGGAATTCACATGTTCAATTTTTTTTTATATAGTATAAAGAGGGAAGATTTATTAAGCGATAGTACACTTCACAGAACATAGGAGCGGGCCAACTCTGAGCAGAGATTGAACCACATGTTCAATTTATAAGTATTTCCAAGCAGTTTTCCAAAGTAATGATATCCATTTGCATGCCTAGGAGTCATGTAATAGAGTACCAATATGTTTTGTTGTTGCTATTGTTTTAGTCATTTGGCCTGTGGAAACTTTTTTCAATAACTTTTAAAAATACCTACAATTTTGCAAATAGCATTGTAGGATTATACTGTCAGGATTCAAAACTGATAGGCTAGGGCAATAAAGCAGTAACAGTAAGGTGAAATTCAGCAGGAATTATCCGAACTTACATCATTTGACCAAGCACAGTATGAGGAAGGTAAGTATCCCAGAATTTCACATGAAAAAGATGGGGGGATGTTACTAAGGTATAGTTGTCAGGAAAAGTAAGTGCCATCCAAATGTTTTCCCTAAGCATAAATTATGTATGCCAACCCCCTAAGGAGGAGTTATCATTTCACTCAGTAGATGTTTGTTAATGAATGAGTGAATGAATGAATGGTTGAATAGTTTGCAAAGATGAATACTAGAGGAAAAATTTCAAAAGCAAAACTCACCTGAGTGTTTTCTCTCTTTCCCTCTAAATTTCCTTTTTAGTCAAAGAAGAACAGAGAAAATTAGCTGACAATTATCAAAGAGAAAACAAATGAATAAACTAAGAGCCAGTTAAATCAAACCTAGCATTTTGGGAGTTGTTTATACCACAGTAGGTTTTGTATAAATCATTTAGGTCTTAGTTATGCTTTCCAAAGCAGAAGTCTATTTTCTGAATCTGTTTAATTTATTCTGGGTTCCTTTTTGTTTTTTTCTTCTAACTTCATCTTTTTCTATTTTTTAAAGTGTCATTTCTGCATTTTACTAAAAAACAAAAACAAAAACAGACTCCTGCAGACAAAATCCTCTCAAATCAAGAAGTCTCTCTTCTGGTTACACCTTGCTCAGTATGAGTGCCCACTTCCACAGAGTGCTATGTCCCTCCAGTTCTACCCATCATTCATTTCACCCATTGCAGCATTTGGTTTTTTTTTTTGAAAAAGACAATAACTTTTGAGGGAGGGGGTTCAATATATGTAAAAATGCAAAACCAAATGGAATTTAAAAAATTCATGCCCATAGAGAATATTCCATGTAAATAAAGTCATGCCTCATAAACTTAATGCCTATTAGCATCTCTAGCCTTTCCTTTTTTAAAGTTTATTCCAATTTCCAGGCATAAGCAGCATCTTGTTTTGCAACATTTGTATTTGCACGCGCCTTCAAAGCTGAGGAATAAACACCGTTTCTTTGTTATTCCCCTAGGTTATTTTGGTTCAGTGGTCTGATGTGTGCAAGGCTTCATAAAATTAAGAAATATCTTATTAATGCTCTCACTTCCCCTTCAGGTTTTTTTTTTTGCCCATATGATCAATGCTACCGATTGCATTTACTATAAACTTAATCTATTTTTAATGACACTTGCCAAGAAAACCATGGCTTTATTTTTCTGTTTACTTCTTAGTTGCCTAGCAAATAGCAGCAGTCTATCACCAATTCAGAAGATGGCATGTGAAATTTCACCATTTATCAGTTTTCCCTGTGTAACTGGTATATCAAAGAATGGTGCATTTTAAATCATCTAGTGTTTGCCTGGGGTTTCTTTTTTATGAGACAAAGAAAAAACTTAGCTGGAATTTTACAGCATCTTTGGAAAGGAATTGCAGCTTCATAATAATGACATATTTTTAGTCTGCTTTAACATTGACAAAGCACTTTAAAAAAAAATCTCATTTCATCTTCATAAGAACAAAGCCGTGTAGTATACTGGATAGCATATGGCCTCTGGAACCAGACTCCCTAATTCCAAACCCTTCCTCTGTCATTGACTGTTATTATGACCCAGGGTGATTTACTGAACTCTTCCCTGGGTCACTGTCTTCTTTGTCCAGTGAAGATGATACAGTGTCTGTAGATTTGTTATGTGAATGAAATGAGACAACCACTTGTATCTGTCAGTTGCTACAATAACACATGTACTGATGTAAATCCTCAGTGGTTTACAACAAAAAAAGCTGGAGGTTATAGCTGGAGGTTGCCTTACACCAATTATACCTTGTCTGAAAAAGTCTGAGAGTTGGCTGGATGACATTTGATCTAAGATGGCCCAGGCTAGAATGACTCAATCTCCTTGATGCTGTTCCACAGATGTATCTTATTCTCTAGCAGTCTATTTCATGCTACAAGAGGGCAAGACCCGTTACTGAAGATTATTTCAAGCCTCTGTGTTTGCTCACCCATGCTAACATCCCAATGACAAAAAATAAGTCAAGTTGGTGAGCCAAGACTGAAGGGACAAGGTAGGTCACTCCACTTGTGATTGGAAGACACTAAATAAATATATTGCAAACGGCACAGATATAGGGAGGGTAAAATTTGAAGTTATCACTGTAATCTGTTATAACATGTAAAACATAAGACAAAAGATTCAATAAATGTCTTGCAATCATAAGGTTGATCCAAATGAAATGATCATTTTTGTGAATAAAAATGATCAAATATCAGCAATTTTATATGGTTTAACCTCAAATCACTATCATGACATCCTGTATAAAAGAACTATCATCTGTAATTTTCAGTGAAAGGAACTGAAGCCTGTATTAATTTTCAAGGTTACTCAGATACTAAATTTTAGGTTTTTATTTTAATGTAGTCTTCAGACTCTAAATCTAGTTGTCTTTTCTTATATTACAGCTGAATTTTGAAATTGTTTGGTGATAGATGATTCTAACTGTGATATCACTTTATATATTACAGAGACATAATTTCCCAACCCCTTATCTTCATAAAACTCATGCACTGCCAGTGAGTACTGACATCTGAAACACCATGTCTTTTGCCAAAAATAACCCTGTAGCATTCCATCTCCTGGTTACTAGCTCCTAGAAAGAGAACTGAAGCTAGTAGTAGCTAAATGCTCTATCACTATTCCCAGAAGAGCCATGTCAAAAGCACTTGAGAATTTCTAAGTTATACAGTATTTCATGCTTCTGTCACTTGTGTTTTTCTAAGCATAGTGGCTATGGTATTTTTAACATTTTTCTTGTTCATATATTTAATTATATTTTAGCCAGTTAAATAAATCCACTATATATAAATATATATTTGGATTATTTTCACATGCATGCGTATTACATATTTAGCACTAAACTATGCATCATATTTCTAGAGACGTCCTATGTATTGTTTTGTCTTTCGGATGTCCTCTCCTGAACAGATTAACTAGATTGGTAAATAGCTGTATAGTTACAATACAATTGGTTTCTCTGTGTGGATTCAGATGAGTCAATTCAATGAATATCCAAATCAAATTATTCTTCTAATTAGTAATGTTTTGTTTTTTTACTTTATTTTTTAGAAATGTTTCATATAACTCAGAATATTTATAAAAAGCAATAAACAATTGAATCTCATTACCATATATTGCTGCTGAATTGAGTTTCCTTATCCATCAGTTAGTACCTAATTGACAATAGACCCAATTTCATTTCCCACTTCCTACACCCACTAAGGTCAGGAACATCAAAGGATTCTTACTTTTCTTTTCTTTCTTTCTTTCTTTATTTATTTTTAGAGAGGGAAGGGAGGGCGGGAGAGAGAGAGAGAGAGAAACATCAGTGTGTGGTTGCTGGGGGACATGGCCTGCAACCTAGGCCTGTGCCCTGACTGGGAATTGAACCTGCGATGCCTGGTTCGCAGCCTGCGCTCAATCCACTGAGCTACACCAGCCAGGGCAGATTCTTACTTTTCTAACAAACTAGTAATTTCAAGACAGCAGAACTCCTATTACTTAACACTTTTTAAATTGGATTATTGCACTGATTTTGTTGGCACTGTCAAATCAAGAAAGACATACATATTACTAGTGTACAAAAACATAACGTCTTACCAGCACTAGGTTAAGGACTCACTTCTTAAGTGCCCTATTTTCTGCTCTGAACCTGAAAGCTGTGTGTTCATGAACCACCTGCCATACGCCATCTAAAGGAAGTGTGAGAAGGGGAAATGATATCAAAGGGTCCATAGTTCATTCCTATTTGTCACATACTAGTTGGATAACTTTGCAAAAGATATTTCAGCTCAATATTTTGTCTCTAATATTTGTATAAGCCCTAGTTCACAGTGTTACTTGGCGTCAAATGAGATCTTCTGTACACCTAAGCACCACACAGTTGTTGGTCAAGCTCTGACTTGCAGAATCCGAAGAATCATCTGAGAGATACCTGCTTATATATGCAGCAAGAGAGAAAATGAAAAATAGTCCACACAGCCTCTAAATCTGAGGATGTTACCAATCAAACCTTCCAGCTATGGTATTTTATTTCAAGGGTTTTCATTTTTGTATGTTGTAATTGCCACCAATTATTTTGATTCAAAAGACTAGTCTGCAGTATTTTTCAAGTTTTTTTTTTTTTACTGTGATACAGTAAGGCAATTTTTTTAGATCACTATGCACATCTGCACATACATCTGAAAGAAAGGTTTCATGAACTAGCACTACCTGTGTTGTCATGTAATATTTTCTACTCTGCCTTATTCTGTTGCAGATTATTCAAAAACAAAAACAAAAAACCATTGATCAATATCCTAGCTGCAACATGCCACAATGTAGTTTAAAATATTTTTGAAGACAGATCATAATTTAAATCCCAAATCATCCACTGATTGGTATAGTGCTTGTGAACAAATTAAAATCTGTTTCCTCATTAGTAAAATGAGAATTATAATAGAAATAATCCTTATTTCAGAGAGGCATAGTGAAGATTGTATCAGATAATATAAAGCATGAAGGACAGTAACACTCACTACTTGGAGGTTTCAAATCACTACCTTTAGTTGCATTAGAGATAAGTTTAAAAATATATTTGATTGTATTCTATCAAATTAAGAAAAGTTAGACAATAATCCAGACAATTTTGATTCTTAAATTGATTTCTCCCTTGATAATTTTAAGTAGAGAGAAATGAAAGATTATTTTAGGACATTTAATGATGATTGACAAACGAAGTTGACATCCCAACACTGCTGACCTAGTTTGGTGGGAAAGGCCATGAATGCTTTGGAAGCATCATTCTAGACTTCGACAACTGCCTCACTGTACAAAGCCATTCAGGACACTGGCCTGGTAAAATTTAACTCTGTCCCCAAAAGCTCTAAATCCAGGTCAACATGTGTAAATAAGCACCAAGACACAACTGATTGCAATGTCACCCTGTAGTCTCTTTTTCCTCCTCACCCTACTTCATTTCCCCTTGATGCAAAGTTTTATATTTATCCAAACTTTCAAAGCATGTCCAAGAAAATTGTATCATTGTTAGTCACTTCCCTTTGGGCTTAGAATACTTGGTCAAAATCAAATATCATATTTCAAACCAGATCTGTTTACCATTATGTGAGAAGCAGAAGTTCAGCTTAGCTCAATTTGTATTTTCTCCCTAATTTAGTAATGCAAATTATTATATTTTACATTACAGACACTACATTGAAAATGCAACTAGCCTATTGGCTAGCGACCCAGAAAAGTGAATCAGAGTAGATGTTTACAAGGAAGCAAACGAATGCTTACTTAAAATTTCTAATGGTAATAAAATTTCTTCTCAAATTACAATCTACAGGTGTTTGTTAACAGAGCTTTTCTATCATTACTGTTCTACTTCTCAACCCTCTGTTGCCCTGACCAGTAAATATTGTTTACAGTGGGTTTCAAAACATTATGCTGTTACATTTCTACGTCCTGTGGACTGCTCATCATACCCTCTTGATATCATCTGGAGCATAAGTGCTTTTTATGTTTTTAAAGATTTTAGAGAGAGGGAAAGGGAAAAAGAGAAACATCAATGTGTGGTTGCCTGTCACGTACCCCCTACTGGGGACCTGGCCTGCAACCCAGGCGTGTGCCCTGCCTGGGAATCCAATCACAGGTGCTCAATCCACTGAGCCACACCAGCCAGAGTTGGAACATGTGTTTTTAGAAGGAACCTGGGTGATTACTTAACTGCAGTGTCTGTTTCACTGGATGGGCTACTGAATGAAACTAATATGGTCTCCAGAATAAAGATCCCTAGCTAAGCTAGAAACCTGATCTTCATGTCCCATTCAGCAGATGAGTCTAGCAAAAAAAAATCCTCCTTCTGAATGGAAATGTCTTATGCCTAGTCTCTGATGGAAGGTAAAGTTTATTTTAATCTAACCTATTTCAGTCACTTTTCCATTAAGAAATCTTTAAAAATATTTTTGTGACCTATAAAATGTTCAAGCAGTGTTAAAAATGGAGTAACTTTAAGCTAGCAGGAAATTTCATTAATAAAATCACTTATATGCTCTGCATTAAATTGCAAGCCCTTTGGGGAAAAAATGCCACTGTGCACTGAGATACACTCAGCAATTTTAATGATATAGACTTTAGGATCCGAAATCATTATAAATTGAAACTCAGGGAGAAAAAAGGGAAAAATTAATCATTCATAAAGTTGTGTCTTCATCGATAGACACTCTGTATTTTTTACAAATTATTTTATTGTATCATTGTACCTTTATAAAAAGTGCCTAGCTCCAGCAAATCTGGGTCAATCATAAAGATCTGCCTCTGCTAAGGTCCACTGCATATTCTATCAGGTAAACTTACAGGCCTCTCATTTCAATGAGAATACGAATATGCTGTGTATATGTAGTGTAATCTTAGGATGTTCCAAGTTTGCCCAAATACAAGGGCAAGTCACTTATGTGGCTAGAATTTGGACCAAAGGATCAAACAAAAGAAGCAGCCCTAAATAGGTGAAAGGTATCTTAACCAGAGTAATAAACTCAAATACATATGTGCCTAGAGATAACATAAATAAATGAAACTGGTTGGATGCAATATACATTGGACAGTAGTTATGTCCAGCTTACATGGAAGGATTTATTTGGTGCAAAGCCCAACTGCTAGGCTTATGTGAAAATATGGGTTCAATGTTTCCAGGTCTTCACATTTTCTATAAAAAGTCAGAAACACAGATTTCTACATTGAAAATGATATCAGCTATTTAGAAAATGACCCAAACATTAACTTATAATAACTTATGTTAGTGTTTTACCTTGGAGTTCTCATTCCTCAAATTTTTAGGCACAATTTACATAAAATAAATTATGTAGATTTAAATATATAATTTAGCCCTGGCTAGTGTGGCTCAGCGGATTGAGTGCCAGCCTGCAAACCAGAGTCGCCAGTTTGATTCCCAGGCAAGGCACATGCCTGGGTTGTGAGCCAGGTCCCCAGTAGAGGGCATTCAAGAGGCAACCACACATTGAAGTTTCCCTCTTTCTCCTTTCCTTCCCGTCTCTATAGTATATAAAATCTTTAAAAAAAAGAAATGCATAACAAATTTTGAAAAATGTACACATTCATAGGCTCTTTACTACAAATTATAGAATGTTTCCTTTATCCCTAAAATGTCCCTTATTCTCAGTTCCAGTAAATTCCCTATTCCCAAAGGCCTTTTCTAGAACTTAGTATAAATGGAACGACACAGACAATTTGGGCTTGGTTCATTTTGCTCAATATAACATTTTTGACATCAATCTATGTTGTTATATTCATCAGTAGTTTGATAGTTTGCATTGCTCAGTGGAATTATATTCAATTTATTATAAAGCACATGTGGCCCAACTCTTAAGTTAGACTTGGCCTTCAGGAAAATTATTATCTCTGGATGACAGTAAAGATAATAGGTGACAGCAAAGCATCTTAAATGCAGAAAGGATGGAATGATGATCATGTTGCTGGGAGAGTGTTAAAAGAAAATAATGTAAAATAGTGGAAATAAGAACTGGAAGGCAAAGGAAAGAGAAGGCATCCCTAAGTAGGCCTCCCACAGCTTCCAGCATTCCAGGCAGGTGTGGCCCTGCGGTGTGGAGCCAATCATCTCCAAGCTCTTCTGGGCCCCATCACAAATCCTTATTTGGGCCCCCCCTCTTGGCTATACCCTGTTACAAATTCCTCCTTTCAGATATGCAACACTTTTATAATCATATAAAGGACAATAGACAAAGGTCTCATCCTGTAACTACTTCTGGCTGGACATGGACATTGTCCTACCTACCCTTGAGTCAGGTGTGCCCTGAAAGGGGAGGGGCTGTGAAGCATGGAGGGAGTCCTTCCTGGAAGGGGAAGGACCTTACAGAATTCAGGTCAGTTGGCTGTCATCAGGAAGTTGCAGGCTCGACGTTCAAAGGCTGGCATTATTGGACAGCTGGCATTCTTGTGGTATTCTGGAGGTAAAGAATGGCTTATCTGGAGGAAGGTGTACAAGGCATGCTACACCTATCCAAAACCCTTGTGGCCCACTATACTGAACTCAGGTTGAGGGGAATATATTAGGATTTCCCTCCTTTCAGATTTCTGAGCCCTTTCTGTCCAAGCCTTTGGGATAGAAAAGGAAAAATCAGTTCTGAAGTGAAGCCCACAGACCACTCCAACCCAACCACTTAGTTCAGTCAAACTGTTGAGTCTCAGAGGGCAACAATGAGGATGGGCTCCTTAAGTGAGGCCTTTATTGCAACCAATCACTCAGGTAACGAGGTCCTAGGCATAGACCCTATGAAAACAGAAGAAAGAACACATGTTAATTTACACAAAAATCCCCAAGCCAGTCTCTGTGCCTGTAAGACTGTCTTTTGGGAAGACGTCCTGTGGCAAGGCCCTTGCTTCAGTGACATCTAACAGTGGCAATTTGACAGGTCCTTTGTGCCTGTAAATGAACATTTTTGGTGATATTACAAACCCAATTTTAACTTTTAAATGAAAAACAAAATTTCAAGACAGTTAGCTGCACCATTCTGATGTCTAATACTGTGCATTGTGATTTTCCTTAACCCACGATTTTTCTCCCTAAGATCACCTTTATTGTTATTAAAGGGACTACATTGAGTCCAGCTTTTAATTTTGCCTATTTGTTTGCATAAACACACTAAGATCACCTACAATCTTTAATTCTGCTTTGCTGGAACCCACACAGGGAACATTTAGCTTGACTTCTCAGCCCGCCCCTCAGGGCACAGAAGCAGAGCCACATATCTGCCATCTGGCTTTGCCTGTACCATTTGTTTCACTCAAATCCTCAAGGCTTCCATTGTGCCTACAGGTTTCTTTTTAGCTATCCTTCAGGAAAGCAACCTTCGTTTCTTCCCTAGAAAGACTGCCACAAACCACACAACGAACCAAGATACCAGGCTTTTTCTCATGGGCTTTCATTAGCTTTGCAAGTCAATCCCAGTTCCTCAGGGCTTTCTGGTAACAACCAGAACCCAGATGTGCTTCCTTCAGGCGTGACATTCCAGTCAAAGTCTTAGTTAACAAAACTGCCATCGATGACTGGTCTTAATGGATTTATGCAAAGAAACCTTATGTCTTCACTCACTCCTTCAGAATGCCAAATTCTGGAGGGATCGGGTAGGGAGAAAAATACAAAGTGTGAAGGAAAATCCTTTTCCTTCTGATATCCTTTTATATACCTTTTCATTTACATAGCTAACACTTTCCCTTGTCTATTTTCCTATAGGATATGAAGTTTTAACCTTCCCTGGAATCCTCAATCTCCTTTGCAGAGCAGATACAGAGCAAAATAGAATAGTACACAGGTAGAGGCATTCTCTTGTACCAGTGTGTTCACTGGTGCCTCCGCAGAGACATGCTCCTCCAGGCCCAGTCTCTTGGCAGAGATGTGCTGCTTTGCCTCTGGCTGAAACACCCATCAGCCCAAAATGACCCTTCCTGGGTCCTGAGATGCAAAGGCATTCTCCCCAACTGGTTATAGGTGACCTTTCTTAGGTCTTGCAGGCGACCTTAACTAGGTCTTCAGGTACAGAGGATTTCTGATCAGAAACATAACAAAATTGAAACCACATTCCCATAAAACCAGAAAATGAGTAGTTGAGGTTTCCTTTCCTCCAATTTCAAAACTTTCACAACGTTTCCTAAATAGTTTTAACCATCCTGATTTAACCATAATTCACTTTTAATCCCTGTTCCTTTCCCACACTGGGTAGGACTATAGTTAAACTCAGTACTTAAACTCAGTATCTGGCAGCCAGAAGTCCCTGGCACTACAGGTACCTTCCACTAAAAGTCCCTAGATTAGCAGGAATGTCCTGCAACTTTCTGAAGCTTAGACCTTGCAAACACCCTATAAATGAGATGGTCACCCTTGGACCCCAGTTCACGACCTTCAGAACCAGTTACACAGAGAACCTGACTGATGCAGTGCCCACACAGCAGCAGCACATAGCCCATAATCTGAAGAGAACCCTCAGCCCACCACCTTGACCAGTTCCAAGATGGCAGCCCTCATGTGCGCCAGCTCATCCAAGATGGCGATGCCCATGCATGCCAGGTCGTCCAAGATGGCGACATGCGTGCGTAACCTGTCCTCCTCGGTGGGGCACTCACGTGGCTCATCCTCCGTTTTACCCCAAATGGCGGCATACTCACATGGCTTGCTGTCCGATCCCCAACACACATGCAGGCTCGGCTTACAGAGCCTAGGGGGTTGCTTCCTCTCCAAACCCTATACAGGTTCCCTTAGTGCCCCCCTGGGCTCACTGAAACTGTAAGTGAGCAGACCAGGGCAACCTGGAAGCAGCATATGAACCAAACCATTATCTACTACCCTATTATTCCAAAACGGTGTTCAGAAACAAGTTTTCAACCACTTTCACTTCTCTGCCCCATTCCCTGTTTTGTTTCCTTCTCACCTTTTTGGGCATGATTAGGTGGCTGATATCCTCCGGAGAAGTGCAGAGAAATTCTCAGAGACTGGGAAAATTCCAAAGTCTCACTCTCTTGTGCCTGAGGGGGTTGGTCTGCCACTGGCAATTATTGTCCCACCAGAGTCGCCAAAAATGGTTACAGAGCCACTTGGGGGGATATAAAGGATCCCCTATTTTTCTCCTGGGGTTCTTCTGCCCATACTAGGTTTGCTTTACCCGCTGCCAGATAAAAGACACCTCTCAATGCCAGAGACTGGTGAAAAGGAGAGGAATCATTATTTATTTAAAAGTTATATAGACTAAAGTTCTTTAGAATACCCACAAATGCACACAGTCCTTCCTTCTCCCTCTGCCCTAGTCCGGGGTACCGTATCTCAGGAAAGACGCAGAAGTCCATGATTCAGGCTCCCGGCACCATCCACAGGGCAAAAAGGGAGCACTTCCAAAGCTGCTATCTTGATCCTTACCTAAGCTGTGTGGCCCCCGAAAAACACCAAATGGCTGCCGCGTCTGGGTTTAAATCCCAGCACCAATCTTCCTCTGCAGCCTCATTTCCGGTTCCTCCCACAATTGGCCACAGCTGCCAGCATTCCAGGGAGGTGTGGCCCAGTGGTGTGGGGCCAGTCATCTCCAAGCCCTTCTGGACTGGGTTACAAATCCCTATTTGGGCCCCCCCCCTTGGCTGCACCCCTTACACTACTGAGCTAGCATTCATCAGGGTTCTCCATTGTGAAGTCCATGGAAAAACTGCGAGATGGACATTTTTTGCCTGCTCCCTCTGTGCTACGCACAGGTATATAGCTGTGAGAGGCGGGTTCTCCTCCGCCCATTAATAACTGTATCTTTGTCCCATTGGCTATCAGAGCCAGGTGATCTATGTGTCTGTTTCTCAGGCAGCAGACACAAAAACTTGGTTCCAGATGTGTACAAGCTCTTTGCAAGGAGATATTGGCGATTTGTGGCTTTAGGGAAGGATTGCAGTCAGCCACTAGCGTGTGCTAAATCAGAAGGCTAACCCTTTTCAGGGAGCAGTTGTTAAAGTATGCAAATAGGCCTCTTACAAGGAAAGACTTGGAAATAGGTTTGTTTGTTTTTTTTTTTTTTTGCTGACTCCCTCTGTGCTGAGCCCTGACCAATGAATGGTAAGTCCTCAGAAACCTCTCAAGAACTATCTTTGTTTGCTGCAGGATTGTGGGTCTCTTGGATGCAAGCCCCATCGAATTTCAGAGCTAGGTGTTTTGGAGGCCCATTTCACAGATGGGAGTCTTATAAGTTGTGGTGCTGGATGTGGGATCCACACCCTTGGATTTGGAAGAAGCTGGGAGTTCCCACCAGATTGTAGGGCTCTGTGCGGAGGGAGGGGTTTATTGTGAGAAGGTGTCAGCCTTTCCTACCATTTCCGTGTGGGAGATGTGCGTATTTTCTCATTCACCCCAAGTATAGGAGTTGCTCAGGAAGTTTCTGAATTTCATTCAGAGAGAATTGCTTTGTGCATAGCTGTAGATTCAGTGTGTCAATGAGAAGAGGTGACTTCATGAGCCTCCTATGTCACCATCTTGTACTGGAACCCTTCTTATGGCTTTAACAGTAACAGTGATATTCTGCTACATGGATCACAAAGATTGTGCTTGTCTTTTTTCAGAATTTTGTTTCTGTCCCATTTTTTCTTCTGATTATCTCATAGGACTCTGAGTCCTTTACTATTTAATAATGATTGATTTTCATTTTCCTGATTTGTGAAGGTTAAGTTCACATTGTAAAATTATCTCTGTATGGGTGATAGTTTAAGCACAGGTCATATATTTCCTACTTCTCACGCTTAAGAGAAATAATCTTCATCCTGCTTTTCATCAGTATCTTATGCTCTGCAATGAAATTGAATCACAATTCCCTAACAGTACAGAAAGCTTCAATAAGGCCATTGTCATTTATGACAATTCAATAGTCAGAGAGCAGATAGAATGGAAATTACTTCTCCTTGAATGTCAATATTCTAAAATCATTATACATCAGTCCAGTACTCTTGGGTTTCATTCATTATTGTTTGTGTCTGTATTTCTATACTTGAGGCTTTTTTTCAGCCCTTAGGTTTTCCATAATTTAGAGTATTTTGGAGTCTCTCAGCTACCAAAAATGCTATCTGCTGGTATTCCTGGAGATAGTCTGGTAAACTCCTTCAGAACTGGATTGCAGCATACAAACCAAAACATATTCACTTATTTTCTGTTGCTAGCATTATAGACGAGAACCATGAACTATCATGAGTATCTTATTTTAGCCTAAAACTCAGTCCAACAGTAAAATGTTTTACTATGAATCAAGGCCTGAGTATAGATAATGACATGCATCCATATGGCTTAGAAAATAATTTTTGATAAGAAAAATAAATTAAACTTTCCTAGACAATAAGGAAATGCATTTCCTTGCATACCAGGAAGACAAGAAGTAGTGCAGGGTCAAGTACAGGAACATCAGTGATTGAGGGATTCAATGAAATATGCATCTCTCTCTACTTTGCTCTCCTTAACAATAACTGCTTTTCAAGAGAATGCCAATCACAACTAGGGGTGCTTAAATTCTTGGTCACTAAGACAAAATAGAGTAAATTCTCCTCAAAACATGGAATAAAATTCATTCTCTTTAGACCCACTTAGGTCACACAACCTATGTAGAGCAAAAGGAATAACCAAGAGAATTAATTCTATGCTCTTATTCCACTGGCAAATAGGAAAACTCTCTGTGGAACTGGAAATAGAGTAGATATACCTAGACATAATTAAGGTCCTGTTAAGAAAGAGAAAGTGTGGCTTCAGCTGTTTTTCATTCTATTTTATTTTGTACTCTAATATCCCAGAAATCTTAGTTACAACACATGAGCATTTCATAGCAGTTCATGTCATTTAACATGTGAGCAGGCAAGCACTGAAAATGCATTGGCATCTAAGTGCAAAGTGCTTTATAAAATGCAGACACTGAATTTTTATATTGAAGAAACTATCCATAACTTTCAGAAATAAAAAATCTTTCCAAATTGTTTATTTTAATTGTATTTGTTTCCTGGCTACAGAAATAAATAAAAACTTATTTTAAACTTATGCAATATGCCTTCAAACACCACAGATGTGCTGAGTCACTGACAAATAATTCACTTAGTCTGGAAAGAGATGAACCAATTTCTGAAAGTTGTAGACATCTAAATTTCCCCATACCTTTCCTTGTGGATATTAGCTAGAATAGATGAATGATGGCATTCTAATCAGGACAAAAAAGGCCACCCCCTTTAAATTTTCAGCAACCTGCCATCCTGAATTATTGATGTTATGCTAGTTACATTATTTGTGTCAAGAACCCTCTCATCTGCTGCATCGAAGTGCTGCAAATAGTTGTGAATAGTTGATATTTCCTTCAGGAAAAGCCACATTTGCAAATTATCATATTTCCTTTAGGACATATAATGTAGGGGAATGTGGTAATTCTATGCCAAGTAGTTTAAAAGTAAGTTTGAATTCATTCTACTCAAATCACTAATATAGTTCAAGAATTTCTCTCTGATATTTATTCAACACTGCAGATTGCAAGGTATCTTAGGGAACACTTATTAAATAACCTTCCTGGTCTATTCTTTAATATTTCTAGGTAAAAGAAAGAATCCCCTCCCCCACAAAAAAACCCAATAACTTAGATTCACAGGAATAATAGTAATTACATGGTTTATATATGTTTTATTTTTTAAAAGATTTTACTTATTTTTAGAGAGAGGGGAAGTGAGAGAGAAAGAGAGGGAAAGAAACATCAATGTGTGGTTGCCTCTCACATGCCTCCTACTGAGGACCTGGCTCACAACCCAGGCACGTGCCCCAACTGGGAATCGAACTGGCAACCCTTTGCTTTGTAGGCTGGCACTCAATCCACTGAGTCACACCAGCTAGGACAGTTATATATATTTTAATTAAAAGCTAATGTTGACTATGAAATCAATAAATGTGTTTTGGTGACTTTGAATAGCTTTTAAGAATATAGCTGCAGAACAAAAAGCTGTTTTCACCAAGGTTTCACAAACACATATGAAATATTTGTAGGTCAAACAAAGTAGATAACAAAAGAAAAATGATTACTTGGATGCTGAAAAAAGTTCCCTAAGTATTATTCAGCCTAAACATCTTACCTCAAAGAATTAACCTGAAAACTTTTTATTCCTGAAGTTAAATTTAAATATAGTGAAGTAAACAATATTTGAAGTATACAGTCCAATGATATTTGATTGTATACATACAAATACTCACGTGTAATATACACACATGTAATCTACAGCCACTCAAGATGAAAATCAAAAGACCCTGATGGCTTCCTTATTCTAATCACATCCTAACTCCCATTATGCAATCAGTGTTCTGATTTATGTAGCCATGGACTAGGTTGGTATGTTCTAGCACTTCATCTAACTGAAATCAAAATTATGGAATGCTTTGAGTCTGTCATCTTTTAGTCAACATTATGTCTGAGATTCATACATGTTGGTGTGTATATCAAAAATTCATTATTGTTCATTGCTAAATATTATTTCTTTACATGAATAGACCACAGTTTACTTTCTCTTGATAGACTTTTGGGTTATTTCCAGTTTTGGGTTATTGTAAATAAAACTATATACATTCACATACAAATCTTTGTGTGGACAAAATTTTTAATTTCATTTAAGTAAATACCAAGGAAAAGACCATTAGATGTAAGTAAGGGTGATATATATTTAACTGTTTAAGAAATCACTAACCAGTTTCCCACGTGATTGTACCACTGTGGTTTTAATTTTTATTTTCCTGATGCCTAATGACATTGAGAATCTTTACATGTACTTAGTATTTATATATCATCCTTCATGTAGTATTTGTTCATGTATTTTGTGCATTTTTATTAGTCAGTTTTGAGAGATCTTTATATATTCTGAGCACAAGTTCTTTGTTAGATATGTGTGTTGCTAATATTTTCAACCTCTGTATAGCCTACATTTTTAATTTCATAAAGATGATTATTGAAAAACAGAATTTTTACTTCAAAGTCCAATTTATCATTTTTCCATAAGTTCAATTTTTCTGGCTGCTCTAGGAAGTCTTTGAGCACTTCATGTTCACAATGATATTCTACAATGTTTTAAAAGGTTTTACAGTTTTAACCTTTACATTTACATCTTAAACCATCTCAAATTAATTTTTATGTACCATGAAGAAAGAAGTCAAGGTTATTTTTTCCATATGTTTATGAAGTTACTTTAGCTCAATTTGTTGAAGATATTTTCTTCTTTGCATTGCATTGAGCTCTTTTTTGAAAACCAAATGATTATGTAAGTGTGAGCCTTTTTCTGAATCTTGTGTTCTCTTCATTTGAGGTATTTGTGTATGTATATTACCATTATATCTCAAATACTGCAGCATTACATTAATAGAAAGTCTTGAGATTAAGCAGTTTACATCATTTAAAATGGAAACTTAGTCATTGATTTTAAATCTTACTTATTTCTGAAATAAGCATGCAAAGGTATAAATTTCCCTCTACATGTTGCTTTGGTAACATCTCACAAATTTTGGCATGCTATTTTTTTTTATTAGAATTAAGTTCAATGTTTTGCTCATTTCCTTTGCCATGTATTCTTTGACCCATGGGCTGGTTTGAAAAGTGTTAATTACTTTCCAAAGTTTAGAGCACCTTCTAAATATCTTACTATTATTGATTTCAAATTTAATTCTGTTCAAAGAATGCATTCTGTGAGTATTTAGTCTTTTCAGATTTATTGGTACATATTTATTGCCTAGAATATGATTTATTTTGAGGGAGATTCCATGTGCACATGAAAAATATGTTCAGTAATTGTTGATGTGATCTATAAATGTGAATAAAGTTAAGTTTGTTGATGATGTTTACATATTCTATAGCCTTATTTATGCTGTTTTGTCTACTTGTTTTATCAATTACTGAGATGGGATAATGAAATCACCAAGTATGACTGTGGCCTTTTGTGTTTCTTATTTTAGTTCTGTTGTTTTTTACTTCATGTATTTTGTAGCTCTGTTATTTGGTGCATTTACTTTCAGGATTATGTTATCTTCCTAATGAATTGACTATTTTTTGATTAGGTTAAGTTTAAGTCTGTCTTCTAAGCTATTTGTTTTCTATTTGTCCCATACATTGCTTTTTTTTGTTTTCATTTACTGTTTTTTGTTACTTGCATTTTTATCTTTTATTATATATTATCTATTGGATTTTAATTGATATCTATTTGTCCTACTTTTATACACTTTGTTGGGATTATAGTGTGTATCCCTACTTTATCACAGTTTACTTAGAATTAGTATTACATCATTTCATGTATAATTCAAAACATTTAAGAGAGTATAATTCTATTTTCCCTCCTATACATTGTGCTATTTTGTCATACATTTAACTTCTACATCTGTTAAAAATCCCACAACAAAATTTTATCATTTTTTAAAATTTTATTTTAATTGTTGTTGCAGTACAATTTTCTATTTTTTACTCCCATCCCAGCCCACCCACCCAGCCTTCCCCTTCATTTATTCTTTAAAAATCAGTTTTCTCTTAAAGAAATATAGAAGCTAAAAGAAAAAAATGACAGCCTTTACATTTACTCACATGTCTACCATTTTATTACTTTTCACTTTTTGTTGTAGATTTGAGTGTGTGTGTGTGTGTGTGTTTGATAGAGAGAGAGGGACTAAGAGAGAGAGGGAGAGACTAAGAGAGAGGGATGGGGGTTTGGGAGGATAAAAACTTGTTTTCTATTTTGGTGGTAAAGTGGTAAAGGTACACTACCTGGCCCTTTGGTTTAAAAAATGTATAGGAGACCCCAACTTAACTCATTTAATTAAGAGAAAAACTGTGGGCTGGGCACAAAACCTTAACAAAACTTCTTCAGGTCAACATTTGAGCCTGTATTGATCAGGACAGTTGCTCTGAGATTCTGTAGCCACAAATTAAGAATCTCTTTGCCAGCTGGATGCTGTCTGTAGTTGGCTGTGGGAGCTTTTCCATCTCATGGCAGCAAACAATGGATTGAAATTGTCTGACTTAGGCCCAGATGTGGCCAAGTGCCAACAGGCCAGCAACATGATGTGGGTGGTAACATTTATTAAGGAATTCACAATTTGGAGTAAGACTGGCGAAGCAGCCTGAGCTACAGTTGGCAGGTGCTTTGAGACCAGAAAAAACCCAAGGCAAGGGTAGTATCCAGGCAGCAAGGCAAGGTTTGAGGCAGAAACTCCAGCAGGTTTTCAATGAAGGGTGCCTTATTGAGCCTGACATTAAGAGAGGCTGGAGGTCTGATGTGTCAGCAGCAAAGGGAAGGACAGTCAGGTGGTTGAATGGGACTTATCCAATATTGTCAGCGTAAATGTCAGATTTTGTAGCTTATAAAATGATTGTGTCCACAGGGAAAACCTCCAGTCCCCACAGCTATGTTGTAGTTTTAACCAAAGCAAGCAGTCTATTCTGAGAGAGAAAAGACAAATTCTATAAAAAATTCAACCTGCTTCTCAGAAGAGTGACCCATGCTAAGATAGGAAGGCAATGCAAGGCCACAAATTTTCAGTGCACATTGTATTGTATCTTTGGGGACTTAAAGAAAAACACTTTGTTTCTGAAATTACTGGATAAAGGAATCTGTGAAATGAAAATCCTTGCAAACACCAAGTGCACTCAGAGAGCACTTGAAGTACTTGGCAATCATTCTGAAGCTCTTTATTAAAACCCCAAAGTTCAATAAACCCAGCACTCTACCATGAAAGAAAAAAGACGTTTTGAATTACTCATGGAGGGTACAGGGATAGCTTCAGTTGACACTTTTAAAGTTTTCTTCTCTTCTGCACTTCATTAATGACTATAATTAACAAAGACTTTATTGCTCACAGTTCTGAATAAATGATTTTGTTTTAGCAAAATATTTCTGCTAAAGTTCTCTCATAAAATGTGTGAAGTTCTCATACATGTGAGCAAAGATTTTTGCTATCTCTTCACGTTTCAATGTCCTTCACATGTAAAGTGAGAATGTGGGATGAAAATTCAGAAGTATATTTCTAATGACATTGTCTTACAAATAAGCAAATGATTATACACTAAAAACTCACTTAATGTAAAATACTAATATTTAAAAACAATCTAAATGTCCAAAGATGAATAAGTTCAAAATGGCATAGTTGTTCAATGGAGTATAATGCAATCATATATAATCACATTCACAAAGTGCTTTAACAACATGTGAAACTGCCTATGACACAGCGTGATTTAAAAAAATTGGGAAATAATATTATGTTAACAGCACATCTTACTTTTGTATAAATTTCACGCAGAGGCTGGGGAAAACAGTTACAAAATGCAAAATGATATGACATCTAATGAACGGCAATTGGGTAATAGCCAACTAAACCACATGAGCATTTATCCTACAACTTAGAAGGCCCACTTCTCAGAATTTACTCTGAAGATATGACTCCAGCAGTGTGAAAATTCCCATGATCAAGGTTATTTATTAGATGTGTAGTTGCAAAATATTAGCAACTACCTAGATGCCCAAGCTTAGAGAAAGCTTGAATAAACTATGTTACATATGCACAAATGAGTATAGTACAACTTTAAAACAGAATAAGATCTCTTTGAAATGATATAGAGTGATTTCCAAGGGGTGATATTAAATACAAAAGGTAAAATGCAAAAGAGCATAAACATGCGGTACCAGTTGTGTGTATGAGAGAGACATAAGAAAACATACACATCTGCTTACCTTTACAGAAAAAGAAAACACCAAATACAATGAATAGATTAGAGATAAAGGAAAAATAGGATGAAAAAGATACAGGAAGGAATGACACTTCCCTGAGCGTATCTTTCTGAATTATTTGAGTTTTCAATGTATGTTAATGTTTTATATATTCAAAAATAAATGAAATCAATAAAAGTATTAAGGTAAAAATCTAAAAGTGAAAACAACTGAACTTAATTTTAATTCAAATGAATATCATATCCACAGTTAAAAAAAACAAAGGAAAGAAGGAAGGACTAATCCAGTTAATTTAAGAATGAGGCATGTGACTATATAGTCTCAATCTTGGGCAGGGTTGTGAGGAAGGGAAGAGATTGGCAAACAAATTTTAATTTCTTTTTAAAAAATGTGTTTATTGTAGTGGTTTATGCAGATGTGTGTACTTGTTAATATGTGTGTGTGTGTGTGTGTGTGTGTGTATAGGTATATTTAGATGTGTGTGTAAATACAAGCATAGTTTCCTAGCTCTACCCTGTAAGAGGGCCAAAGAGTAAAGTCACCCCAGGAACAAAGAACATACATAGCACCAAAATCTAGGTCTCCAATACCATTTTTCATGAAAGAGTCAGGACTCCTGGGAGAAATGGTAGGTTTTGGGAATAAGGCAACATAGATACAAGATGAGTCTGGAACATCTTGTTGTGCCTGAAAGTAAGAAAAAGTAAAGAAAAAAAATGATGGGTCATTTCATAAGGGCATAGGAACTGACTTGACAGGGATCCTACTGGCCAAATTTAGGATAATTAAAACATCCAAATAATTAAGAATCATGCCCTGGCTGGTGTAGCTCAGTGGATTGAGCTCGGGCTGCGAACCAGGCATTGCAGGTTCGATTCCCAGTCAGGGCACATCCCTAGGTTGCAGGCCATGTCTCCCAGCAACCGCACACTGATGTTTCTCTCTCTCTCTCTCTCCCCCTCCCTTCCCTCTCTAAAAATAAATAAAAATAAAATCTTAAAAAAAAAGAATCATAACCTTGATAAAATAGAAATTCACAGGTCCACAATTATAATAGATACATAAATAAATGTGTATGGGGTGGCATAGAAAAGCCCTTGCTTATAGAATTCTGAGGACTGACTAAATGTGAAAGAAATACTGGAGTTGAAAAATTATTATTATTTTGCAACCATAATGATAAAAATTTGGGCCAGTCAAGAATTATGAATAGATGCTAAATCAAGGGGGAAGTTTTGATGAGGAGCAGGATCATGACCTTGAGGTATCTCCTCAAAGATTGCTTATGAGTATAGTAATTATACATTGGGGAGATTGGAAAACATTTGACAGAGTGATTAAAATTAACATTACCAATGTAGGACAGGTGGGTAAATGTGATAACCTCTAAAAGCTGCAAATTGGAATCTAATCATGAGAAACACCAGACCAACCCCAGATGAGGAACACGTCACATAAAAACATGCATGCATATGTATGTTCATAGTATCTCATTCATAATAGCCTTTAAACAGATATAACTGAAATGTTTACCAACCAAAATGTTCATCAATAGCGAATGCCTAAAGGATGTGATATATCCATACAATGGAATGACACTCAATAATTTTAAAAAAAGAACAAACTTCTGATACATTCAGCAACATGAATGAATCTCAGAAACATTTTGCTGAGTGAAAGAAGCCAGACTAAAAACAGTGTATGATTCCATTTATATGAATTTTAAAAATTGGCAAAACTAGTTTATGGAGGTAGGAAGCAGATCAGTGTTGACTGGGCAGGAAGAGTGGTGGAACTTGAACACAAACATGCAAAAAGCAACTGTTGGATTCGTGGTGAAAGTCATCTATAACGTGGTGACATGCATGTATGGTACGTAGTGAATGAATGTATAGCACTGTTTATATAAAATTAGGGTATTGTGTTGTATCTAAATTATACCTTAATAAAGTTTATTTTAAAAGGTGAAGGGAAGGTATACTGAAGAAAAAAAATTTTGAAAGTGAATACAACAAAGTGTGGACTCTGAGAAGGAAGATACCTACTAAGAAAACCACCCAATGGCTAATGGGACTCAAAATAAAAGAAAGAAAAAGAAAAAACAAAACAAAACAAAACAAAAACATAAAAAGCAGAGCCCAGCAGCCACTTCTACACAGGGGCCTATCATGCCAACCGCACTATGGGGGGAAGCCTGCATTGTGTTTCTGGCCTCTGAGCCTGCCCTTAATAAAGGAGTTCCTGGAATCCTATTTCAACCAATAGGACTGAGGTTTTCCCAATCCAATCAGAGCTGCATAGGCTTATCAGCTTCTTCACTGACTAATCAAAGCTGCTCTATTCTGACCAATCAAGAAAGTGCCTTTTGGACTTATTGTGAGGATTGGGAGTTTTCATTTACATGAGAAAAGACCAACCAAGAACCAGGGTGGGGTCTATATAAGTCAGTTCCCTTGTGGCTCTGAAAACACATTTTCCCTCTCCATCCAAGGTTGAACTGAAGCCTGCATTTCCTTTGCTGGAGCTGAAACCTGGAAGATGTCTCCCAGGAGTGGAGGAGAGCAGATCATCACAGGGCACAGCAGTTGTCTAGTTGGGGAGGGGCCTCACCCCCAGGCCTCCTGACAGCCTGCTGTATCACAATTCAGCTGTTTAAACTGAATAAAGTTTGCTACTTCCCTGAACTCCAAATTGGGGATCCTTGGTGGTGGTGAATTGATACTAATGACCTTTGGTTGACAAAAGTAATCACACTGGTTCTTGGGTGGTTCTTTTTACTTTTATACTCTCCTGCATTTAATACATGTTGTCTAAGGAGAAAAATCTGAATATTTAAGACAAGTTATGTTAGTGTTTAAAGGCACTGTGCTTTATTTTGTAGATGATGATAATGTGTGGCATTTAAGGTTCTTCTCTGTGAGGTTTGCTGTACTTGCAAACTTATCCCTCAGCTGAGAGACCCGGGTTCTCATTCTGATTATTCTGCTGACTGCTGTTACATTTTTGTGCAAGTCATTCTGACCCTTCTGAGTTCATTTTCTTTTGAATTATGGGGAGTGAACTACCTTAGCTTAAAAGTTTCATGATACCTTTGGTACCAATTTAAGAATATAATATGTGAAACTTGTTAATTGGATATCTTAAAATATCAGTACTACATCTGTATATTCACCATCCTTTGAATTTACATGCATTACATGTTTTTCTTATAAGCCATAACAGCATAGATATCAGAAGCAGCTTTTTGGCTCCTTCTCAAATCTCTGTCTGGTTTGGCTTCCTCACCTCCACTCCAGTTTCCACCATGTCCACAAAGGTGACCCAGAAGACCTACCTACAAGGTGTCCACCTCTGGCCCCCTGCCTTCAGTAGCCGCTTGTACTTGAGTGGGCCCAGAATCAGCTCCTTGGCCTTTTCCTGGATGGGCAGCAGCTACTGGGTTGGCCTGGGTGCTGACATGAATCTGGCCAAGAGTTTCAGTGGACTTGGGAGCACAGGGATACTCAAAGCTGTTCGAGTGAACCACAGTTTGCTGAGTCCCCTGAAGTGGAGGTGGACCCCAACATCCAGGCCATGCACAACCAGGAGAAGGAGCAGATCAAGAGCCCCAACAAGTTTGCTTCCTTCATCAATAAGGTGCAGAGCCTAGAGCAGCAGAACAAGATTTTGGAGACCAAGTGGAGTCCCCTGCAGCAGCAGAAGATGACTTGCAGTAACATGGACAATACATTCGAGAGCTACATTAACAGCCTTCATTGGCAGCTGGCAACACTGGCCCAGAAGAAGCAGACTGGAGGAAGAGTTTGGCAACATGCAAGGGCTGGTGGAGGACTTGAAGAATAAGTACAAGGACAAGCTCAGCATGTGCACAGAGATGGAGAATGAATTTGTCCTTATCAAGAAGGATATGGATGAAGCTTACATGAACAAGGCAGAGATGGAGTCCCATCTGGAAGGGCTGACCAAGGAGACCAACTTCTACAGGCAGCTGTATGACGAGGAGATTTGTGAGCTACAGGCCAGATCTCTGACATGTCCATGGTGCTGTCCATGGACAACAGACACTCCCTGGACCTGGACAGCATCACTGCCAAGGTCAAGACCCAGTAGGAGGAGATTGCCAACTGCAGCCGAGCTGAGGCTGAGACCATGTACCAGATCAAGTATGAGAAGCTGCAGATGTTGGCTGGGAAGCACGGGATGACCTGTGTGGCATGAAGACAGAGATCTCTGAGATGAACTGGAACATCAACTGAATCCAGGCTGAGATCAAGGGCCTCAAAGGCCAGGGGGCTTCCCTGGAGGCCGCCATCACTGATACTAAGCAGTGTGGCGAGCTGGTCATCAAGGATGCTCAGGCCAACGTGGCTAAACTGAAAGCCACTCTGAGAACCACCAAGCAATAGAGGACCTGGCAGCTGTTTGAGTACCAGGAGCTCATGAACATCAAGCTGGCCCTGGATGTGGAGATCACCACATACCTCTCAAGCTGCTGGAGGGTGACAAGAGCTGACTGGAGTCTGGGATGCCCTACATGAGTATCCATACCAAGACCACCAGCAGCTACTCAGGTCGGCAGAGCCCAGCTTACATGAACTTCAACTATGGCCTGGGCTTCCAGGCCAGCTTGGGCTCTGGTGGGGGCCCTGGCTCCTTCAGCTACTCCAGCACCAGCTACCAGCTCCCCCAAGACAGTGGCTGTGAAGAAGATTGAGACCCATGATGGGAAGCTGGTGTCTGAGTCATCTCATGTTCTGCCCAAGTGAATGACTACCGTGGTCCTTCCTGTCTTCTGAGCCGACAGGAAAGGAGCTGTGTAGGGGAGTGGAGGGCACAGGACACCCACCTAAGGCTCAGCCCCAGCTCTCAGCTCACCCTTGAGGTGGGGGTGTTTGCCACCTGAGCAACCACCTCTTACTTAGGCCCCAGACTAAAAGCCAAACTAAATGTTTTTACCCCCCAAATAAAGCCTCAATTGGCTCTGCCAAAAACAAACAAAAAACACACAAAAGATACTAGAAGGCCAATTTTTTTTCTTTTAACTATAATTTTCTGACTCTAACTTTTGTTTTTTAAAATTGTATTTTTTCATTACCATTTAGTCTTCTTATTACCCACCCCTCCCCCAATCTGCTGTCCACATCTGTAAGTTCTTTTTTCTTTATTGCTGGACCCCTCCACCTACCCCTCCTCACCCCTTAGCTGTCAGCCTGCTCTCTATCTATGAGCCTATCTCCATTTTACTTGTTAGTTCAGTTCATTAGATTCCACATATGAGTGAAATTATATAGTATTTGTCTTTCTCTGGCTGGCTTATTTCACTTAGCATCATGTTCTCTAGGTCCATCCATACTGTTGCAAAGGGTAACATTTTCTTCTTTTCTATGACTGAGTAGTATTCCATTGTGTAAATGTCCCGTAGTTGTTTTATCCACTCATCTACTGGTGGACACTTGGGCTTGGTGATTATAAATAATGCTGCAGTGAACATAGGGGTGTTTATGTTCTTTTGCGTTAGTGTTTTGGGTTCCTTTGGATATATCCACAGAAGTGGGATTGCTGGGTCAAAAGGCAGATCCATTTCTAATTTTCTGAGGTATCTCCATACTGTTTTCTACAGTGGCTGCAACAATCTGCATTCCCGCCAACCGTGTAAAAAGGTTCCCCTTTCTCTCCATCCTCTCCAACTCTTGTTGTTTGTTGATTTATTGATGGTAGCCATTCTGACAGGTGAGAGATGATATCTCATGGTGGTTTTAATTTGTGTTTCTCTGAAACCATCAACAAAATTAAAAGACAACCCACAGAATAGAAGAAGATACTTCCTGATACATCTGATAAGGGGTTAATATCCCAAATTTATAAAGAACTTACAGAACTCAATACCAAAAACACAAACAACCCTGTTAAAAAATGGACAAAAGACCTGAATAGACACTTCTCCAAAGAGGACATACAGAGGGCCAATACACCTATGAAAAGATGCCCAGAAGGCCAATTTAGAGTGTCCTCTAAATACTTGAGAGAAAAATGTGACTTATAATCATCTTCCATTTATTGCTATGTAAAAGGTGCTTCTAACTTCATTAAAAATTAGTCTTTTCCTTTTGTATTTTGTCTGAACACTGAAAATATTTCAAGCTCCTGTTAGAGACAATAGTAACCTTCACATATATAATCACATTAGCAGCCTCTCTTCTACTCCAGGGAAAGAATCATAGGCTATAAAAGTTAGATATCTACTTTTTCTGCATTGAGTGAAATTGGCTTTTGACTCCTCTGATTACATGATAATTGAATCAGATGTCTGGTTCTAAGTGATATGTTTCCTTTGCTTTTCCATTTGTTTATTGTTGTTTGTGTTGCTGCAAATGCATTAAAACTGGAGGCTGATGAAAAGAGCTGAGCTCTGATGGTCAGATGGGAAGACCAAGCTTGCCTGGCTGCAGATGCTATTTTCACTGGATCTCACTGGGTTTTTCAAGTGTAGATTTTTCTCTGTCTGTAGTCCTTTCTCCAAGACATGTTTTTCTCTTCAAATCAGATAACACCTTTCAGAAGGTAGAAAATGATGAAGAGAGCCCCCCCCCATCACCACTTATATCAGATAGCTGCACTGATGCCACAAATAATAGGGAAAAGCTCTCAATTGGAAACAGCAACACCTTGTCACATAAAGTAAGATTTTAGCTGGATCTTTTGTGCTTTCATTTAGGACTAAATAAATGTAGCTTATATTCTAGATGTTGGTTCTATACAAGTCTACATTTTATTTACATTTCTCAATTCTGGATACAGGACTTGTGCCAAATATTGAAGAAACCAGGAAGAATGTGGTTCAGTATTTTATGTTAGGTTTTCACAATACTCATATATAAGACCCAGGAATCTCATTGATGTAACAAGGAAGTGACTTAATAAGCCTGACTCTTAATGAAAAAACATTCTGGGAAATGTATACTGTGATCTTTACTTTCAACAATTTACAAATGACTTTAACATGCCCAAGAGTGATGTTTTTGACATTGTTCAGTGTAGGAATACGGAAGCAGCTGGTACTATTGTGTATGCTTCAGATCACAAGAAAATTAGAGTATATCCTGTTTCCACTGTATCCAGAAAACCTCTATTGAATCTTACAAAATCAGGACCCAAGTTATTGTGAAGGCTTTTACTTTCTCCTTATTATAATGAGATATGATACTTATGACTCCAAAATTTATTTCACTTCTGGAGATTCCTGCAATTTTGGAAAGCTAGTGAAAAAGCATTATTAAGGCAAAAATAAAACAACACAGCAATATCTAAGCTATAACAGTCAAGGTTCTCCTACCTTCTCTTTTAGTAAAACACAGATGTTACATTTTGTAACAGATCTTCTGAGGTAATGTGTTTGCGAGTAAACAACTGGCAGTTTCACTAAAATGAATTTACCTTCTTTTGATTAGTGATTGTTAGCATTTTAAAAGCCTGGGAGGAAGCAATCATCCTATCATTGTTACCTCATGGACATAGCAAAGAAAATTACCTCAATTAAGGTCTATGCCCAAATTCATTCTTACACCTCCCAGTAGATTTCTTACTGGGGTCCTTAAACCCAGTTAAAGAAGTAACCTGGTATTTTGTAGAGCATTGACTCATAAAAGCCAGAAAATCCAGAGAAGAAGCTTGATGGTTGGGGAGTTATTGAAATAAGATATAGAAACAAAAAATGGGGTTATTTTTAGCATCAGTTCTTGAAAGAGTACAACATGTAGCTGCAGTTTGACTTTCTATACAATTAATCAAAACATTATAACATTAGCTGGCTGATTATTCCTATGTCAGAAAGCTGGCAGAGAAGGTTAGAGAAAAAGTAGGTAGTGGGAACAAAGTTAGACTCTCTGAGTAACAGCTTATAAAATGGAGCTACTCAATCCTAACTCCATATATGGAATCACCTGGAGAACTGCTAACAATGCCTGGACCTAGATACAGACAAATAAACTTATATATCCAGGGTTGGCCATAGGCATGTGAAGTCACAGTTGAGAATCACTAACTCAAATGACCATAATGATTTTTCTGTCATATACTTGTGATAGGGAAACATTAAATTGAGAATATTGTTTAAAAATATTTTTCTCTACCAAAGAGGACTTTCACAGTTAAGCATAATAGAACAATACTATCCTGAAACATATTGAAAACATGATCATCTTGCCTGGAATAAGATAAAAACTCAATAAATGTTATTTTCTGTTTTGTTTTTCTAGGTAAGTCTGCATTTAGACACACACACACAAACACATATACATAGTAGTTATATGACACTAAATAAGTATGACTATTTTTTTCATGAAAATGTGGAATCATTCTTACTTTCTATTATTATTTGAATGAAAATCAATTGCTTTCTCAGATAAGAATTTCTGATTTGTGTTTTAACAGTCTTTTCTAAGAATATCTTTGAAAACAGTAAGACATCTGTATCAGAATATTTTTGGTTGCAAGTCACAAAAAACTTTAACAAAGATGACACTCACTAGCTCAATATTCTGAAAATTCTAAAGATATTTATGTTGTATATTGGTGGGGATGTCTTCCAGTTAGAATTTATTCAATACAGTAGTGTCACCAAAAGCAAATTTCCTTTTGTATATTCATGTTCCTATTCCTGGGACGAGCTCCCATAGCTCTTTCAAGATAGCTGCCAACACAACCTGGGCCAGAGGCTTCCTAGTTCCTATTCAGTGAGCAAGTGAGAGCTTTTCTTTTTCCTCCAACTATAAATCAAAGTTCTGAGTAACCCCTTATTCAGACCAACTCGGCCACATCACTTGTTTATTCTTAACCAATATTTGGTCCAAAGGGGATGGGAGAATGTTGATTGGTTTGGGTAGGCCCAGAACTGGAACTAGGGGGGTGGGGGTAGAGTGGGAATGGCTAGCCTCACCCAAGTGACATGGTTGCCTACTGTGTGTATGTGTGTCATGGGGGTGGTGGTGGTATTGGTGATGATGATAAACATGTAGATTCTAGGGAAATCAATCAGGGAAGTCTACTGCAATGGTCAAAGTAACATTTTAATCAACTCATCAAACAAGTATTCAAAAACCAAAATTCGTGAGTATGTATGAATATTTTTATTATTTAACAGGTACTATATTATTAGATGGAATTAAGATGCAACAAGTATTTTTTAGATTCATTGAGGATGTAAGGCAGAGGTGGCAAACACAAGGCCTGCGGGCTGAATCCAGCCCTCCACCTTGTTTTATCCGGCTCGGCATCTTGTTTCTACCCAGCGGCAGTGCTGAGATCCTTGCCCCTAGTTAAGGAGTAGTTACATGTATACAGTCCTAAAGTTACATGTGGCCCTTTGAAGGCAACCATGAGGCTGATATGGCCCCTGGGGAAAATTAGTTTGACACCCCTGATATAAGTTATTCAGCACAATGCTATTTTATATAAATTTATAAATCCACATCGACTATAATTTTGAGTAAATTAAAAACAATTTTGCTACCATTATATACCTTGTATTATTCAAATATTATACTGGAGATAATACATATAGTTCATAGGTTCTGAAACTTCTCATATGAAGATGCTCATAGTGTTTCAGTAATATTTTCATGAGGGGTCCTGGGCCAAATTAAATATGTAAGAGTTCTGTTTATTGAGTTGTTAGGTTCAAACAACTTAACAGGTATTTTTGTGCTAATTATTTACTATCCATTTGGGAAAAAATACATATAAATTGAAAGAAAAAATAAAATTTTGATTTCATTTATAAACAACTATATGATGTATTTGGCTATTGGGCACTGCATACTTCAAACCTTGGAATCCACTTGGATGCAGTCGGTCTCATTTCTTCCCCGCATTGATTTTTGTACAGTATTTGCTTTTTATCCGAGCAACTACCAAAATCCAGCTTCACAAAGATATGATATTGAAGGGCACCAAAGTTTTTCCTTTTGAGATACTGATTTTAAGCTGGTTCTTGGGAAACAAAAGACTCAGAAGGAACTGTCTCTCCTTCCTGCCCAAGAGATTCAGATGGAAAGTCCTGTCCCAGGAAGGAAATCTTAGCTTATATCACCTGAGCCTAATTTGAATTAAGTGTGGTAGATAGGAAGGTGCCAAGTAGGGGCCTGCTAACTAGATCACCCCACTGTGTCCCATTCTTATTGGAGTTGCCTAGCAAATATTTACCTGGCATCTGTGTTCCGCTCTTCCTCAATGATCAGTTCCTTTGAAATCTCAGATGCCTACCCCCTTTCACCTTTCTCTTTTGTTCAAAATGAAATATATACCCAACTTTGCCTCACTGTCTTTGGAATTTTCATGCTTATGTGAATTCCCCATGTGCACATATTAAAATTTGATTTCCTGCCCTGGCTGGTGTGGCTCAGTGGATTGAGTGCTGGCCTGTGGACTGAAAGTTCATTGGTTCAATTCCCAGTCAGGGCACATGCCTGGGTTACAGGCCAGGTCCCCAGTTGGGGGAGCATGAGTGGCAACCAATTATATTTGTCTCTCACATCGATGTTTCTCTCCCTCTCTTTCTCCATTGTTTCTTCTCTCTCTAAAAATAAATAAATAAAATCTTTAAAAAATAAAATTTGATTTCCCCTTGTTAATCTGTCTATGTCAGTTTGATTAGCAACCTAGCTAAAAGTACTTAGAAGGTGGAAGAAAAAGTATTTTTTGCTCCCACAATATAATCAAAGGGAAATTCATATGTAATGATAAAACTGTGAACTACTTTGTCCTAGTAGTTTGTACCATGTCTGATGGATACTGCTGTACTTATTTTGAAATTTTAAAACATCTCTTAGTGTCCTAGGGAATCTTAGTACACAGTTTGGGAACTGCAGTTATAGTTGTAACAGAAGACAAAATAAAAGTCAGAATTGGAAAGCCAGGTCTCCAAATTAAAAATACCAGGAGATGATAATTAGTATTAAGAAAAAGGAAATTACCATGTGAATATTTCCAAACATCTTCTTAATAAGTTAAACATTTGATTTGTATAACAAAATTTTAATTTATACATGTTTCCCCGAAAGACACATTTACAGGACAAACTGCATAATATGATATAAATTAATCTTTGGAATTTTCAAAACTCTCTACTACTTTAGTAAATTAGCATTCTATACTCAAAATAACCATGTAATTATGAACTAATTTTAATGAAAAATGGGGAGAGGCCAGTCCAGGAAGTGATGCAAGCACATGTTACTGTAGATTTGAAATGTCAGTACACTTCTAACTAAAACAGTACCAGTACCAATGGCAATAATTGCTAGGACCAGTCAATGTTCTAAACTAACCCATTGACTATATTGACTTATCTCACATTCATAACTAAGGAAATATCAGAACATAAAAAATTCATCCCCTCTGTATTTCCTTTACAATGAATGCCTGGTTGTCATAGAACTAGGACTGATAGAGTGCTAGCTTTTTTTTTCTTAAAAAAAGAGCACTAAAAACCCATAGGGTAATGTATCAACATAAGAAAGATTCTAGAAGGAGAAAAGTCAATTGTCAATAAGATATTTTGTAATAAATCTTACAGTAGTGACCTTGTTTGGCTTCTATATCCTGCAGAAAGAAGAGCAGAAGCCAATCAAAATAGCATGAATAATTAATGCATTTCATACAAAGCCCATGATATTCTTAGAATATATTTGCTAAGGTAGAGCAGTGATAAGAAGGCAAACAAATGATAGAACTCAAGTGAGGAGTTTTAGGAGTTCTTAACGCAGACACTTGCAGTTAATTTCTTGTTTCTATTGACTATACAAACTGAAATACTAAAACCAGAATACACGTCGTGAGGGGAAAATGACATTCAGATTCTAGATTGAAGGTGTGAAAACTGGGGCTATGTAGTAGATTTCATTAAGTGATATAATTTGCTTAGTCATATAATTTGCTTTAGCCAAATGGTATGTGTCACTTTTCAGTACAGATTTTTAAGACAATGGGTGGTTCATCATATCTTGTGTCCCCCTCTGCCACAATGACCAACACTATTCCCAACTCACGCTGCTCCCTCGATGTACAGCAGAGCCCCATCTAACCCTTCATGGGTATGTGGAATGACTGAGCCACTGAGATATTCAGGATGTTTGTCACTGCAACATAGACTAACCTCCTTTGACCTATGTAAGTTATTAGCCACTCATATTAGCATAAACTAAATGAGGGGGAATAGAGAAAGGAGAATAGAAAAGCAGTTACTTTCATAATGAGTACATCAAGGATTTATAAGCATTCGAAAGAGTCAAGCCTTGGAAATGGAGAAAGGAGGAAAGAAAACTTTGGTAATAATTCCACTGTTAAAATCCATGACCCCAGACTATAGTGAATAACCACAGCTATCACGATTATCCTGGAACAACCATCATCATCTATGTTCTCAGAGAGTTTTAGTTGCTTTCTAATGATCACACAGCTAGCAAAGGACAGGCACAAAGTGCATTACTTGCAATTATATTACACCGTCCACCTGAACACAAAGTATGGGCATCTGGCTAGGCGTGGCAGCTGCTCAGATCTCCATTGAAGAGAGAAAGTGCTGTGGGGAGTGCAATTAGCTCCAGCTAATTCAGGATTTGCTGTAGACATTTGAACCAAGGACACTCACCCCAGGGAGCTTCCCCCTCCCTTTTCTGTCAGAGACTGAGCATGGTAGGGGTCTTTGGGTCTGGCCATTTCTGCCCAATGCAATGCTTTCTCCATGGACAGTCTTTATTCGAGGACTGTCTGTTGGAATGCTGAGACTTTCTCAGAGCTGCATTGTGGTCTGAGGGTCTTCTAATCTCCTCCTTCTTTCCCAGTCTCCCCTCTCAGGTGTCAGACCTGTATCATGCTTTGAAAGCTTTCCCTGCTTACTGCTGCTCCCTCACCCCTTATCTTACATAGGTTTCATCTGTGAATCAAAAAATTCTGACAATTGTTAAAATGGCAACAAAGACTTTATTCAGGACCTCTGTGACAGATGTCAACACTATCACAATAGGGGTGAGAGATTGGGCTCAACTTTGAATACAGCAAAGACAGCTGGGGATTTAGAGACATGAGCAGAATAAGGGGAGTCAGTGGGTGGAAAATTACTAAGAGGAGACATCAAGGGTAGGAGGTTTCTTGCTAAATTGGCTTAACAGGATTCTTGCTGATCACAGGCCAGGGTGATCAGATAACAAAGGAGCATGGAATCTCAGTAAATCTCCCTGACTTGGAAGAATTCTTACTAAAATTGGGCTGGGCAGGCCAAAGCCAAGGTCCAAGCATGCAGTCCAGTCAAAAAGTGGGCTAAAGTTTGGTCACAGAGAGTCTCTCACATTCCAATAAATCTCTTATACATGTACCTCTTACTCCGTCTTGGCACTTACTTCCTAGAGGCTTTGAAATGACAGACTAAGCAAAACTGGAAAATCTGATTAGTACCCCATTTTGTGGCCAAATGTGTAGATTACTATGCTTTTAAAGAATCAAGTTCCTACTGTTTCAAAAAATGTTAGAGGTTTGAGTGCTGGTAATGTGCTGACATCTGTGGGCTGTTTTCTCTTTGTTAAACTTTGCAGGTGGGAGTTTACAAGAATTGTCTCACTTAATGCTTATACAGTATTGCCAGTTGGACTGTTATGATTTTTTTTTTCAAGATTTTATTTACGTTTAGAGATAGGGGAAGGGAGAAAGAGGAGAGAAATACTGATGTGAGAGAGAGAGAAACATCTATTGGTTGCTTCTCCTAGGCACCCTGACTGGGACCAAACCCGTAACCCAGGCATGTGCCCTGTCCAGGAATGGAACCCATGACCTTTTGGTTTATGAGACAATGCCTAACCAACTGAGCCACACTGGCAGGGCCATTATGATTATTTCTAGTTTATACATGAAGAAACTAAAGCTTAGGTGAAATGACTTGTGTAAGATGATCCTTCCAATATACGACAGAGGCAAGATTCAGGCCCAGACCTATAATATTCTAAACAGTTAAAACAGCACACAAATCACATTAACCAGCTTACACTGGTTCTGCTTCCTTACAACAGATCAGTGATTGATACATATTCCCTGAGTTATTTTTACAGCAACAGCACTGCACACCTGTCCTCCATCTTCACCCAGAACCAAAGTCTTGCCCCTCCCCACAGAACTGAAGAATCAGAACATGATGGGAACCTGAACACAGGAACCCTTTCAGAAGCAAAGGGTCTGTTGTCCAGGAAGATGCTGAAGCTTCCAGGTACTGAAGCTTCTTATAGTAAATAGCCAAATTCCAAAGTCTTCCAATTAAGACCCACCCCACTAGTGCTTTGGCATACCTGTCCCCTAACTCCTTAAAACCTGCTGATTGTAAGTCATTGGGAAGTTTGGGTTTTAAGTGATACAGTTTCCCATTCTCCTTGTTTAGCACTCTGTAAATAAAGCGACTAATTTCTCCACTGCAAAACTCAGTATCCAGTGCTTGGCTCTGCTAGTGCCAGCTGGATGAACTCTTTTTGTTCAACAACACTCATTTTTTACTCATAGACAAAATCTTAGCTGAAAAATTACTGTTATGCAGGTTTGCTTAGTAGGAGGGCAAAGGTATAATACTTGGAGTCTACTTTAAGATAGGAATGGATTGAGAGGTACAAGAGGCTTTGTGAGTATTACATTGTGCGTAGAACATTTGATGCATACTGTTCCCATTGTTATGTGAAGCCCTGGAAAATAAATCCTTTTGGGCTAAAACGGATAGTCGCAATTTGGATATACATCTCCCTGGAGAGGGAGTTCTATAGCTAACAGAAATCTGAGAACTGTACAACAAAGTAGAAAAGAGAGAAAATAAATGGCTCTAAATTCAACTTTTACTGGGAATAATTTTCATTTCTTTTGGATAAAAAGATCTGAGCCTGCTTGGTCATGGGCGCAGATGTAGCTCAGCCCTGTAGACTAGATCGGGAATGAACTGCTGTGTCCGACACTATTCTTACTTCTGTAACTGCTCCTTTGCAACACCTATCCTACCTGCAGTGAACATTGGAGAGAGCTGATGATTATGCAGTGGAAATTGCATAAAGAAGCAGCAGGTTGCTAGAGATCAATGTCAATAGTCTAATTGGCATTGCCTGGTTTCTCATCCATACCTACCCCGACACCTAGCCCAGTGATTCTTCCTGTAACTTATTTCATGTGTACTTTCTTAGCTGAGTTGAAAAGGAATCATTTATTCCCCCAATTCATGAAGCAAATATTGTTTAGCTGTAGCTGACAATGTCATTGCTGTGTCCAGGTCCCTTAGATTTCTTTTACCATGCATGTGTGTACCTTGGTAACCTTTGGTATTCTCTTGCTTCAGAAAGCCAGCACATTTGGGTCTTTTCCACATGATTTCCCTTGGGCTACTGGCACCTCTTTGCTTTAGTTCACACACAGACCTGGAAGTGCATGGGGATTTATAGTCTGTTTGACTGGGCATGAAAACCCTGTTTTCTTTTCATGGGTCAAGATAACTTTCAAGACTTAACTTTTGCTCCGGTGTTACCCTGTTGGATCAGGTTGAAGTATGACCTTCCACAGGAATTTCTCTGAAACTTATCCTTGCTTGGCTTCCTCCCTTTGCCTGTCCTGCTTGCCCCACTCCCTTACCAGTTTCCTCTGGGTTGGAAGCATTACCTTATTAAATCACATACACGGGATTCCTCCACTCAAAGTCTGTTTCTAAACCTAAGAAAAACACCTACTCAATCTAAGTCACAACATTAAGGAAGAGTGCTGACTCTTGCCTTTATAGAAGTAATTGAAAAATCACAATATTTTATGCTGTAACACCACCAATGCATATTATGAAGTGATACTACTGAGAAGGGAGTGTTCATCATTAGCAAGTCCTTTCCAAGAAGTTATTAAAGCAAATTATTGAATAGTGAACAAATGAGAAGGTATCCAGTAGTGTGAAAAGAATTGAAGGACATTTAAGCAAAGGACACAGACTCTGCTTTAATAATAGTTTCAGTGGAAAGGGATTTTGTAGATTTCATTTTATTCCAGAGGGAGAGCTCCACTGTGAACTCTAAGGTAAGGCCCTTCTTGAATTACATAAGTGAAGTGGGAGAATACCCTCAGAAAATATCTTTAATACGAAATAGGTCTGGAAGCTAGTTTGGACTAACAGCCACAAGAAGGAAAGTCATGTTGCACCCTGTTAATCACTATAAAAATTGCTTAGCCTAGGGCCTGTTAGACTGTGAGAAAAATAAATAACCAAGACATAGAAATAATAATAACATACAATGAATAAGGGTCACAAGATATATAGCTTCCACCCCTACATACTAAGATAACCTATTAACATGCATTGTTAAGATGTTTTTCAGCCCACAAAGTGCAATCTTGATGAAACCAGACAAGGGGACAACAGGAGGGAAGCTGATGACTAGAAGATGAAAATTAACTGCATACCTAACCAAGGACCAATCAGCAAGACCCATGACCCCAAACCCCTTTCTCATCATTACTCATGATTTTTACTTTATAAAACCTCTTGTCTAAGCCATCAGAGAGTTTGGATTTTGAGGACTAGTTTTTCCATTCTCCTGGGTGGTGCCGTTCATAATACAATAGCCAAATCCTTCTTCACTACAAAGCCTGGCGTCAATTTATTGATTAGCTGGGAATGGAAAGACAAACTCTGATTTGAGTGGTTTGATCACACAGATTATATCACTGGTGTTCAACATAGGACTTAAGAGAGTATTTACAACATTTTTTGATAAGCGAACCTACTTCCAGAGTGCATTCTGGCCTCTCTCAATTTTCTGCAATCTTCTTCAAATTTAACAATAATTATAAGGGTATCCTTGAACCAAAAAAAAAAAAAAAATAGGAATGATTTAAATTACCTAGGCTACCTCCATATGATAGAAAGATACACAATAGCCTATGACATTCTTTATTATTTTAATGTGTTAATTTATAAAAGTAGCATTTAATCAATCTTGCTTAATATTCTAAAGTTCCTCCTGTGTTTCAGACACTCTGCAGTATTCTGGTTATGAATCATAGTCTTGTAACTTAGGATTTAGAATTTGGGTTTTAATGCACATTCAGCTGCTAATTATTTGACTTTGAGCAACTTATTTACCTCCATGAGGATAAATAGTGCCTACCTCATAGAGTACTGTGAAGAGTACATGAGTTAATGCATGGAAAATTCAAATCACAGTGCCTGAAACATAGTAAGTGCTCAATAAGTGTTCATTGTCACTAGGGTTGGTGGTATGGCTGTGATTGTTGTGTCTGTTGTTGTCATATACCAGCTCTGTAGGGTTCTGTGACTTTTTTTTTTGCTGAAGAGTCAAACTTATATTGTGTTCCGTTCTTCTGAAATATTAACCAGAATGGATGATTACAGCATACATTTACAGAAACCTTGACATACCAATTAGCTACAGAAGGCTTAATTTCCTCATTTATCTCAAAAGCAAATGATTAACTCTACATGTTGGCAAGACAAATTCATATGGAATGGGTAGACTTCCATTTAGTGAAAGACTACGTAGATTTTCAGTGTAACCAAAGGCACTATTGTGTGCTGAAAATTCTCTCCTGGCAAACAAGGAAAAACAAATGCCTTTTACATAGAAAAAAACTTTAAAAATATTCAGTTAAACACTTGATAAATACTTAGAAGTTGCATCAGCCCTTGTAAGCTAACTAGGAAAGATTAGATGTTTTTAATCTCAAAATTAAAAGATACATATTTTGCACATTGAGTTTTGTTCTATATTGGTAAAAGTCATTGTTCAGCTGATTTTCTTTGAAATGAGAAATCATTTATGGTTTTCTTATTGGTAATTTTTAAAAGGAATATGACTCCCCACTTAATATGTTTCAATTATTTCCAGATTAAAATGTCTAATTGGATAAATGGAAATTAGAGCATTAGAATAATTATTTATCTAAGATTTAAATATTAAATATATGAACCAAGCATTTATTTTCTTTTACTTGGGATAACTGATATGATAGTCACTTGCCAACCACTTCAATATAATTTTCTGCACATAATAGCAAGGACAGGCAATGGTAATTTTTAAAAGATAATGTAAATATCGAGTTCAGTACAACCAGTCATTTCTCATTGCTTGGTTAAGTAAAACCTACATTAAGACTTAACTATGAAATATCATATGCTCCTTGATACCTATACTTCAGACATAAAAATGGCATCAAAGCAAGTTTTACTAAATCTGGGAGTTTAATTTTGTCTCAACTCTGTCCTTTCTTTGTATTTACATTTGAATGAATACAATTAAAAATCAGGTTTGATATTTTACCTTACTTTTATGCACTTAGCTTCTTTCAAAATAAAAATGATTTATAATGCATACAACTTTTATTCAGCTCCTCCCCATAATCCAAAAAATGGTAAGTCTTTTTCTTTTTCTTTTACTTTTTTTTTTTTGTATAAACTTGAAAAATGGCTCTGACAATTTTCCAATATTGTTCACACAGTGCTTTGAAAATTTTCTTTAAGGGTCTTCAAATCAATATTTTTCATTTGGTTCAGGCAAAGATAACCTTCCCTGCTATTGTGAAAATTACTTCCCTTTGCAAGTATATAGAATGGCAAAATCAGGATCATGAACAACAGAAGTCCATGAATTCTAATTTACATCGAAAGGCCCTAAACTATTCTTTGCAAATTGAAAAAGGTTTGTAATGCAAGTAGTGTTTTTGACAAAGTTAAAATATCACCAAAATTACTCTTGAAATGCATGGGAGACTGTTGTTTGAAATTATACTGTAATGAGGTGCAGAGTATATCCCCCACAATCCTTGACTGGGAGAGGGAGAAGTGGATGACATTGCATTTGAGATGCATTGCAATAACAATAGCAAGTTAATAGCTGGGCCTGCCTGAAGGGAAGAGGGCTGCTGTCCAGGACAAATTGTGTACTTGAAAACTCAGAAACTGGTTAGATAACCAGGGGAGCTCTTTTGGCTCCTGCTCAAGAGGCAGGGGATGGAAGCCTATGTGTTGCTGGCAACTTTTGCCCTGACTAAAGATGGCAGCCAAAGGAAGGTAAAAGATATGGGGAACTGGCAAAAATGGCAGATTCTAACACATCATAGGAAGGGCTGCATATGAGGTCATGCAGGAAGTTCTGGGTTGAGCATTTAAATGAGGGTGAGCTGAAAGAGAAAGGAGGGAAGCCACATAGTCTGGATTAAGAGAAGAGGAAAAGCCATACAGTGTGGGGTAAGGGAGAAGAGATCCAAAAGCCAGAAGTTCAGAACTGTCAGAGCTGGTGGTGTGGCGCGGGACCTGCCTAGCCTACATTCCTGAGGGATGCTTGGGGATGAAGTGAACTGTGACCAGGAAAGCTGAACTGCAGACTTTTGCTTTTCTGAAAAACTTTATGTCTAATTGGCATATTCTGGAACTGGCCTGGTTTGGCAAAGGGAGATAGACTATGTGTTTTGGGGTGTTTTAAAGGGAACAGAACTTAATGGCAGAAATCTGCCATTTATTCTAAATCTGTATAACCTTTAAATAAATGCCCGCTTCCCTTTTTCACCAAACTCTTGCATTGGGGTGTCACGCTTCTTGGTGGTGGGCCATCAGACCCCACAGCTGTTCCAGAGCAGCACTCAAGGGGCTCTATAACAACACTGAGATACTTAGGTACTATAACCTTGCAGAAACTCCATTTCTTTAACAAGCACCTTTCTTCTTTCTGTCCCTCCACTCCCTTCCTTAATCATTAAGCCTTTAGGACATCAGATTCAGGTCAGTATCAGACTGTCTTAAGAACAAAGCCTCAGGTCTGTTGACCACAGAAACAGACTATTAGTTCAAACTAAAGACAATATCTTGACTTCAGTTGTGTTTCAGCCCCAACCCGTGAAAGCTGAGTGACTCTATGGACCCCATCCTTCTGAAATATGACAGAACAATGCTGTGGCTAACATCAGCACCTGATACAATGATCAACTATCCCCTACCCTGGCCCTAACCAATCAGGAGACCCGTGACCCCAAATCTTTTAGCCACCATGATTAATGATTTTTTCCCCCTGCATAACCCATCCCCTGGAAGCCATCGGGGCTCCAGGTGTTTGACTAGCTTACATGAGACTCCAGGCTAGGCACCATTTCTTCAACGTATACATGCTTACTTTCTTAGCTGTAAACTCCTGCTCGTGTTTGATTAGGCTTTGATGCACACAAACAAATGAACCCCTTTAGTCTGGTAACAGTACTTCTGCAGCTGGTGGAAATTGTGTTCTTTCATGGGATTACAAGGAAAGCATTGCACAGACCCACGCAGGAGTGATTGTGGTGTGGTAAGACTTATTTGGGTAGAAAGCTGCCCTTGGGTTTCCAGTGTCCTATCTCTGTCTATCCCACCATAGGTAAAGTCCAATCTTGCCTTCATTGGGCCAAAACAAAGGTCAGTGTCCAGAGTTTCTGCTTAATATTAAAGCTTAGTCCTTTGAAACACACTTGGTCTGCTGTGGGCCCTAGGCGACTACTAGATCCACATGGTTGCTACATAGACAACCCATGAATGAATGGGATGAGTGGGTGTTACTGGGTGGGAGGAAAGGGTTTGGTTAACTAGGATCATATTATCTTGGGCTTGGTATGGACCATGCACTTCTTCAAACTAACCAGTCAACTTCCCAAGTTTTAGTAGGCTTCTGTAGGGTCTACCTCCTATCTATTTCCTTCCTAGGTTAGACCGACAGGTCCCTATGGTTGTCATCTTGGCTCTCATTGCACATGTGTTTGCCTTCCCCTGTATCATTTTCACTTCTTTTGCAGATGTGTAAAGGATCTGTTGCATCATCTGGTTTCTCTATATAGGTGCCCAGCAGGAGAATTTCTCCTCCTCCTTTCCCCTATAATCCTGATACCAGGCTAGTGGAACCCTAGGGAGATTTTTCCTATCTGCTCTGAGAATTAAATCTCAAGGGCAGTGGTCTCCTGAAGTGTGTGAATGAGTCTGTAAATGCTATAACTTCCTGGTAAATTAGGTTAAACAGAATGCTGTAACTTTCTAATGAAGGAGATTCAGCTTCCCTAGTTTATTATGGTTCATGTCTGATTTCCTTTGCTCCTTTCCTTTATTAATTAATATGTAGCTACCTACCTTAACACTTCATTGAATTTTGTCCTCAAGAGCCATCAGTTTTTACAACTCATTTGAATAATTTCCTATACTATGAAGCACTCTTATCAACAAATATGTATCAGACTCAAACCTTCTCTAAATGTTGATATTGTACAAAATAAACAGAATACATACTTTTTACTTTTACAAAACTTAGTTCTTATGTGGTGATATACACTGAATAGAAATAATTTTATTAGGGAACTATTAAGTATAAATCTATATGGCACCACTCTAAATTTAATAGTTTATAAAAGAGAAAGATCATTAAAGGGTGACATTCATGAAAAGTCTCCAGGGGGAGTCACAGCTCACACTTGGATCTTAAGAATGCCTAGTATTTAAGCACAAAAGAAGAGACTATCACAATATTCCTTAGCTTTTCTTTTAAAAGAAAATGTCTTTTTCATCTTTAGAGGAAATATTAGGACGTTAGTAAAGGGGAGCAGATTTTGCCACCCCAAAGCATACCTCCTTGGAATAAGGTTATCTTGAGCTTGTTATTTTTAAGAAATTACAGATGCAAGAGAAGCTCTGACAACCTAGTAGAAGTTATCCTTTTGTAAGGGATATTTACACTTATAAGGGAACTCTCCATTTGTAAGGATATCTCCCTCTCTGTACCAGAAAAAGGAGGAAGGTTAAATCTCTAGAAATTCTTATAGAAGGAGAAGACAATGACTTAAATCCTCATAACAACCTTATGCTTGTTTACTGTGTTTTGCCTACTCCCCTTAACCTCCTGTAACTGGCCTCCCTTTCTCCTCTCAAAATATTTTGTCTTTAGCTGTATTTAACATGGTAACCTGGGCCATTTCCAGGAGTCACTCAGTTTTCCTGGGTCTCTCCCATGTATACAGGAGGTATACATGCTAGTAAACTTCTATTTGTTTTTCTCCTGTTAATCTGTTTTTTACCACAGGAGCTCTCAACCGAGAACCTAGAATGGTAAAGACAAAATTCTTTTTCCTCCTCTACAAGAAAAGCATGTTGATCTAAAGAATGCTCATATTGTACTTTTATGATACAGAGTTTCCATTACAATTGCAATTAAATAATAATGGTGGAGTTAATTCTGTATACTTTTATCTGCTCTCCCACTAGAATGTAGAATCCATGGAACGTGAATTGTATCTTTCTTGTTTATTGCATTTGAGTTTAAATGATTTTGGATACAGCAAAAGTTCTATTGCTTACTCTCAAGGAATCTGGAGATTTATTCTCTATAAATTTCTATAAGGAATTTCTTTTTCTTTGCAAGGAAGAAAAATATGAGGAAGTGAAATAACAATATAAAATTTTAAATAACAGATGAAGGCAACATAAAAGAAAGGAATTTGATACATGACAGGCACTCAAATTTGTTAATGTTAAGCTATTAAAACAGTATTAAATTATATGTCAAATAAATATTAGGATATAGTCTTAGAAGTGTTACAAAAACAATATAGGGTTCAGAGATCAAAAAGGGCTTTGTGTAAGAGGCAGAGTTCAAGTGTTTTAAAGGTAACTACTCTTTCAAGGGAATAGGAAAGTATTAGGAAAACATTAGGATACAAGCTAACAGTGGCCACAGCAGGCAATTAGTGAGAGAAAAAGGCAGGGAACTTGAAATACAGTTGTAGCAGTTTGGACTGATAAAGTGAGTTTGCATATCAGGACCTATAAAATGAAGGCTGCCCAGCAGCATGGCCCAAGTCAGAAATCTAAAACTAAGTAAGCCTGCACTTAGAGGAAACACCTGTCAAGGAAACCTAATATGTACCAATCACCATTCTTCATCTCAAGGCTAGCTTACCTTACCCTAGAAAACAGGACCTGCTACCCTTATAAGGAAACACTCAACTTCCTTGCCAATCATGCCCTGTTTCGAAGTTGCCTCTTCTAACGTTCTATAAAACTGACTCTAGCCCCAAACCATTGGAAAGAGTGCTCCACTACTTGTGAGGCACTGTACTCCCCAATCCAGAGACTCTTTTTCCTTGTATAAAAGACATGAAACTTGTTACTAAATTGTTTTATCTTTGCATTTGGCAGGACTTAATGTTCTGGCAATAACTGGAAAGAGAGCAAGAAAGGTTTTTAAGCAACTTAGTAAAAATATAAAAGTGATATTTTAGAGATACTGGTAATTAGGGCAGCATATATAAATTCAGCTGTGGAAACTGGAGGGAGGAAAATCAGATAGTAGACCAGTAATGATGTGAGTAGCAAATGCTTCTGATGGAAACTTAAGGCAAGGGATGAAATAAAACACATTTTTTTCTTTCCAATCAAGATTGTGTCCCAAAAATATTTCCGGACTTGTGACAGAAAGACAATAGATGATCTGTACTTAGATCTGTCATTTGCTTCTTCTAAGTAAAACATATGTGTGGACATTTTCCAAACTATTATGCTGTATAAGTTGCCCAGGATTACCCAAATGTTTCTCTTAAAAAAAGCAAGTGAAGAAAGATATCAGAGTAACCACATCATTTATTGGATATAAAGGTCTGTTTCTGTGCTTCTGGTCCACAGCACTTATTTTTAAAAGACATGGTGATCACTGACAGCTTAGTTGTTTAAATCACTCTTGCATCTACCTTTAGAAGGGTAAATTCCCTGTCTGATGCATGTACAAAACTCCAATTAGAGTTAATTTGGATTATATGTGAATAACAAAGGGAAGTTTATTTGCAAAGAAAAAAAATAAACCTGTATACACTTATGACTACTTGTCATCCTCTTTTAAAGGAAAAATAAATCAACCTTAGATAATATATCTCACAAATATATTAGACTGTCTTCAAAAGAAAAGAAGCATTTAACTCTCTTTGAGCCAAGGAAGAGATATAATGAGAGGTCAAATGGCAGGGCTTATGGAGATCCATTCAATTCTAAAAAACGTATCTTTTGGTTGTAATGGATAATATGAAATAATAAAGAAGAAAAACTTAAGAAGAAATTATCCCAACAATTCTTCTAACGTATGTTAAAATTGGGCCTGTGAATCTAAAAACATTACTTAAGTTGTAGTTTTGCAAAGATTGTTTGAGGTTATGTTGCATGGCAAATGACAGACTAATTCAGCCTGGTTAGGAAATGCCAATTGAACAAAAGGGTGATTCACTGGCTGCGGTGGAGTTTGTGATTCCACAGGCCGGACACTGAGATTTAGCCCAAAGTAATGTACTGTGATGCTTACAATGCCTTTTATTATCACATGGTTGCATCTCTGCTTGTCATAAATTGTACTCAAAAAGAAAACATGCCAATGATTTATTCTGAGTATCTTAGTTAAAATATTCTTTTGGAATGAAAATTTTCACACTGACAAGAAATGTGACTCTAGTAAAGGCAGTGGCATCTCACTAACTGTGAAACTGAAAGTTGATTCCATTTGCTTTTATTATTAAAATTATAATAACAACTTCATTTTAAAAATTACTTCATTGTTTTAAGATAATTATTATTATTTATTATTTTGAGAGCATAGTGAGAAGGTCTCCTGCTTTATGAATTTATTACAAATTAATGGAACTTCAGTTCAAGAGGTCATAGAACAACAAAATTATCTTAGGGAAGAAGAAAACACTAGAAGAAATCTAATTTCCTCCTTGTTTTCACTGCTTCTTCCTACCCCATCCCACAGTATTTGCTAATGGGAAACCAGCTCCTTGCTGCTCTGAACATTGTCTGAAATGAGTTAAATGGCTTAGTTAAAACTTACTGTATTATCAGTAAGTTTTATTATCTTATTGTATTATCTTGGCTGTTAAGAAAAATGAGTGAGAAAGGAAGAGTTTGACATCATTTTTTCTTGGTGCCAGATTAGTACTGCTTTGAGAATTGTGTTTTTACTGCTGACAAACACACACAAATCTTCACATTTATTCTAAGAGATTATACTTTTTTATAGCTCTATAAATCCTCCAGTCCAGCCTATTTCAATTATGCTTTCCAATTTTTGAGCCATTTCTTCTGCCTTTGTGGATGGGTGTTTTGACAGAGGCCAAGACATAGCTGATTACTTAACAACATTTTCTCTACCAGATTGGGTTACAAATGATAAGGGAGGTTTCATGAGTGTGTTACACAGTATACATTATCACAGGAAATTGCAGGAAGCCTTACACAGCTGTTCATGAGCCCCATGATTCAAGGTACTGCTCTCAGAAAGGGCAAAGGAATTTTTGCTCAGTGTTCAGTACTTTCCACAATAGCTGCATGAATCATTTCCTGTTTGCTCCCAAGACAACCATGACCCTTTATTTCTTGCAACATAATTATGCCATGGTTTTAGAATGTGTTTAAGAAAGGTACAAGAGATAATATTAAGCAAATTTGATTAATTAACTTTGTATATTATTCTTGTGAGTCAATCTACACTCAACACATTCTTCCTTCTCCCAGAACACAGATACCAAATGCAGACGTTTCTATGAAATGATTTATAAACTTTTAAATATTTTGAAGAATTGTTACAGTTAATTATGATATACTGTTTCTTTTTATCTTTAGTGTGATTTGTGAAATGAAATAGATATCCTTTTTTGTTTATTGAATGCTAGGAAGCTCAGAGGCAAATTTTTGTTTCATCTGTGGCAAATATGTAGGTGTCAAATAATTTTTAATTACATTTTTATTGAGATATAATTTTCATACAATAAAGTACACAAATCTTAAGTGTACAGATTAATGAATTTTTATGTTATGTTGAGTTTTATGCCCAAAGATTCACTAGCCAGTTCAAAATAATGTTTTCAGGACCCAAGAATGTTGCTTCAATATCCTTTTCTTTTTTTTTTTTAAGATTTTACTTTTTCTTTTTTAGAGAGAGGGGAAGAGAAGGAGAAAGAGAGGAAGAGAAACATCAATGTGTGGTTGCCTCTCATGTGCCCCCTACTGGGGACCTGGCCCGCAACCCAGGTATGTGCCCTGACTGGGAATCGAATTGGTGACTCTTTGGTTCACAGTCCGTGGTCAGTCCAACTGAGCCACACCGGCCAGGGCTCAATAGGCTTTTCCTACACTGACTACTATATATTGTGAAATTTTTATGAGACATATCATACTACATGAATTATTCTTGTTTTTGTTTTGACTTTATTTTTCTTTACCTACTTCTAAATTACATTTTTCTTGGTTCATTTTATGTACACTAATAAGACATCTTGAATTCTTAACTTCAGACAAGATGGGTTGTAAAATATCCTTAAACAAGTGTTGAATAATTTGCAAAACTACTAAGGAAGTGGGACTAGAATGGGAAGGTAGGAACTGGGAAGTTCAATTATTTATATGTTTATACCATTGCTGACTTTAAATAATAAAGCTGAAATGCTAGTATAATATTCCTCTTTAAATTTCAAAGACAACCTTTTTTTTTTTTTGGTAGCTCTTTTGTTTAAAAAAATTTTTTTTTATTTAAATGAATGTTCAAGTACAGTTTTCTCCCCTTTACTCCCTTTAACCTTCCCTCATCCTTCTTAAAAGAGAAGTACCATTAAACTCAATCTGTATATAAAAATATGATTCTGTAACTGAATGCACCTGATTAAACAATAAATTGTTAACAATAATTCATGGGAGGGATTTCTACTTCTGACCAAGATAGAGTGACAAATATTGGACTTATCCTTCTGCCCAAAGTAACAAAAATAACAACAGATAAACAATGAGACAGGCAATGTATTTGAAATAACAACTGTATTGGAAGTGTTTAAAAATGAAAAATCTTGGAAATAACAAAAATAAACTGGAAATATCCAAAACATAATGTAGGGAGGGGACCCTAGGTAGAGTCCAGCAGACTCCCTGAGTTGAAGGGACAGAGGTGAGGAGAATCTGGGGAAACCAAAGCAGCTAGAGCTCATAGGATAGACTATCTGAGAAGGGGGAGCTGGGCACAGAGAGGCCTGCAGATCCACAGAGGGGCCTTCCCAAGTATTTAGTTAGGTACTAGTGTGAAAAGTGTGAGAAAACTCTCCAAGACCTTATATATTTTATGGTTGTCTTCACTGTGTCCTGGGCCCCAGAAAGATTCTCTTTATAGACTTCATCACTTGGTCTTCTTTGCCTTTGGCTTTTTTTTTCTTTGCCATTTAGACAGTGGAGTCACTCTTAGAAGGTGGGCGGAGAGAACAGGCTGGGGTGCTCATTTTTCCCATTTCTTCCCTGCTTCCTTGAGGTGCTGTAGTGATTCAGTAGCTAGGCCTTTGTTATTCCGAGGAGTGCCACCCGTGGACCGACAGCATCAGTATCACCTGGGATCTTGTTAGAAGTACAGAATCTCTGGCTCACTCCAGGCTTGCTGAATCAGAATCTACATTTAAATAGGATCCCTTGGGGTTTTATATCTACATTGCCTTTAATATGCATTTCCTCTTTGAAGGTTCCAGCTTTCACCACGTTAAATTAACACATTTTTCTCCTCTTGCCTCTTCTGGCCCAGGGGCCATAATGGCTTTCTGTTGTCACTAGTTCCTTGTTAGATCACATAACTCTGCCCACATTTCTGTAAACAGACCCTTTCAAAATGTATTTTCCAGCTAAACACTTTTGAATATACAATCTGTTTACTGCCATACCTTAATGATATAATAATATGTTATCTATCTTGATATTGATATAAGCTGGTAATGGTATGCATTCTAGACCTCTATCTCTGTTTTCCTGTATCTCTACTTCTATTGTTTCTATCTCTAGCTTTTCCCAAAATTCCAGTCTTCATGATGCAAAATCGTATGTGGAATTTTATAGCACCTTTTCCTTAGTTACAGTTCAATGATATCAAATTATGTACATATTAATTTCCCAACAATGCAAATTCAGACTTTATAAAGAAAGCTATATTATTCCTAGTTCATTGGGGAACTTTGTGAATCTGGAGGGGAAAAAACCCATGACATTATTCTGTGTTTGCATGCTAGTGTGGTGAGTAACCTATAAATCGGTCCCCAATAATCCCTGCCTCCCTGGTAGCTACCCTTCTGTGCAATCCTCTCTCCTGAAGACCATGCTAGGGGGTTTTACTCATCTCTAATAAATGGAGTACAGCAGAGTGATGAAACGAGACTACTAGTGTTAGGTTGTAAAAATATGGTGACTTTTGTCTTGAGTGCACTCTTTCTCTTGCATTGCTCAACCTGCAGGAAGCCAGCTACCCTTCTGTGAGGAGGTCCTATGGGGAGACCTACCTAGAGAGGGACCAAGGCCTACCAACACCCACATGAGTGGGTTTGGATATAAATCCCCATCCTCACACCATTAACACTGCAGATATGCAGCTTCAGTCAAAAAAACAAAGACTTAACTGTGGCCTCATAAGACAGCTTAAGCCAGAGGCAACCGGCTAAACTCCTTCCATATTCCTGATCCACAGAAACTGTGAGATTATAAATTTTGTTGTTTTCAGCTGCTAAATTTTGGACTAATTTATATGCAATAATAGATGACTAATATAGCTAGATTCTTTTTTTAGGTATAAAAATAACTTGGCAATTTTGTTTCTTAACAAGAACAAGATATTTTGTTTACTTAGTGCTGTTTTCCTTTCGAAACTTACAGATTTCTTAAAATTAATTTTGAAATATATTTGGGGATACTTTTTAGTTCAAATCAAGTTTTTAAATAAATTGAAGCCCTAAAATGGGAATTGAAATATGAATAGTTTAAGGAGGGGAAAACTAGTATAGTTTTAGTAAAAATAACAGTCTTTCTCTTAACATAAGAGAAAATATTAATTTCACTGAAAACAGTATGTATCTCCAGGGAAACAGGGAATGGTTTGTATGTCATATAAATACAGAGAATAAGCTTTTATAACCTGAGTTTCCACATAGATGCCAAGATACACCTTTTGTACTTTGTTTTGACACTTTGAGGGAATGAAGAGAAAGCAAAAAAAAAATGAGTCACACTAATGAACTGACAAACATACATGGCTGCAAAGACAGCAGTCTTTCTTGCTTCATTAGAAACAATGTGAGAAATCCAGCTTAATGCAGTGAGCTGAAAGCTCAAATTGAAAGAATTTCAAATTTTCTTCTCAGTTTGGATAGTTTCCAGGTAGTTCAAATCACTTTTTTCATTACTCAAAAATATATACAATGAGGAAGAAAATTCTAAATATTCAACCACAGGTATTCTTATTTATGAGAACCATCAACTTTTCTTTGATTTTTAATCTCCTCTCTCCTTGCCCCTCCTCTCTCTACATTCTTTTTTAGGAGAAAGTAGAACAGTGAATAAAGAGCTTTGGGAACAAAGAAGTATCATCTCTAGAATCATGTTCTCTTAGAGGGCAAGATAGACCTGGGACACATAGAGGTCTGGACTCCAAAGTAAATAAACATAACTATCTTGAGGAAGTCTCTTGGTTTTTTCTTTTCTTAATGTTTGAAATTGTAAACTGGTATACATTATAGCCATAGAGGTAAAAATAAAGTCAATTAATAAGAACTCTCATGAGAGCAAGTAATACCCTCTCTGGACCCACTTGTTGGAACAAGACTTATGAAGAGAAAAAAATATTTTAAAAAGAGCTTTGGGTAAACAGTTTGTTAAAGACAATAGCAGGGGTTCTCAAAATTAAGGAGTCATTAGAAATTACCTAGAGGACTTGGCAATGTACAAATTTTTGGTCTCTATATATGCAAGTTTCTGATTTATTAGGTCTAGGGTGAGGCCCCAAAATTTGCATCCCTAATAGATTCCCAGGTGATGCTGATGCTACTAGTCTGAAAACCATAGTTTTATGACCACTAGACTAGAATATTGAGCTTGACTCTATTTTAATGTAATCAATGTTCCCTAAGATTTATTTGTAGTACTCCTGTTTTAAAACATCAGTGGTGGCTCGAATAGCAGTTATGCCTGGTGATTATTGATCTTCCCTCTTCCTCCATCTATTTGGGAGAGAATGAAAGAAGGAGCAAGGATTGCATAAAGTCAGATAATTTTTTATGCCTCAATTTGTGAAGTTAGGAAACATCTTTGATTAGCAGGACTATTTCGATCAACTACTGGTGCAGATTAAGAGCTCTAAGGAAAACTGTCTATAAAATTACTCCATAATGGGATGACCTGCTGGAGGCTCTGTCCAGACAATTGAATATAATTATGATGTGAGAAGAGATAGCTGTAAGCCTGAACTATTAGTACTATTTGTAGGAAAAGGAAGGGAACCAACATTTATTGAACAATACAAAAGACTTTCATGAATTTAGTACTATATTACTGTTCTATATGATTTTTTGTCTTATTTATACTAGATTTATAGTTTCAATAAAATCTATCTATCTATCTGGCACTATTAAGCCCTGAATTTATATATCTCTTGGCCTAGTATAAACAGCATTGTGTACAGGAGTATAATAAAAAAGCAGGTCTCTTTGCAACTTTTTCTAAAACAATGTAAGGTAACTCACCTTTATTATAGTAAGTTAATTTTCCTTGTCCTCAGTCTACTTGTGTTGAAATAATATTATATGCATGACTTTGAGGAAATCAGCACACCATAGATTGAAAAATGATTAAAAAAATTCCTTTCCATATAGATTTGTTATTAATAGTAATACTGTCATTGAAAACATCTTTAATTTCACAGAAATTATTTTAAAGCCTTTTGAAAGATTAATTGGTTTATTAGTATTATAAAATTGATACATGTTAAAAATTATTCAAGCATTGAAGGTAAAAGGAAAAATATTATCCCAAATTTAACTATTTGTAAACACCTCCAGAATTTGCTAAATATTATTTTTGCTTGTATCTCTGTGAATATATAAATATAGGTAGACAGAACTTTAAAATTATTGGATCATAAAAAAGGTGCTGGTTTTTTTTAAAGATTTTATTTATTTATTTTTAGAGAGGGAAGGGAGGGGGAGAGAGAGAGAGAGAGAAACATCAGTGTGCGGTTGCTGGGGGACATGGCCTGCAACCCAGGCATGTGCCCTGACTGGGAATCGAACCTGCGATGCCTGGTTCGCAGCCCACGCTCAATCCACTGAGCTACACCAGCCAGGGAAAAAGGTGCTGTTTTTGATAAAAAGGATGTCTGGCAGACATTCTTATCTGCTTAACATCTATTCACCCTTTGTTGTTTCCCAATAAAACCCTGATATTTTTTGCACCCAGATTCAAAGAATGCTAGATGCTAATTTGCTGCTCTCCCTTGCAGGTAGAATTTTGGGGTCAAGGCAATACTTCATTGAGCCTTCTGAAAAATGCTTTTGTATTTTGGAAAAGATTTTTGTCTTCTCAGAGAAGGCCTTTTACCCCTATGCTTAACTTCCTGCTTAGGAAACTGTTATGAGAACTGATGCCTAGAGTTGCAGCAGCCATATGTAACTATAAAATGACAAACCTGCTTATGGTGAGGATGGACGATAGTATGGGAAAGCCATTATTCTTAGTGATATTGTTGGGTTTCTGAATCTCTCTGATGACTAACCGTCTATATCCAGGTTTCTGGTTAAGGAAACAAGAGTGTCCTATGGCTTAAACCCTGGTTAATCAGGAAAACCTTTCTAACTAACACAAACGTAAATTTAATTTACTTGAATTTCATGGAGGAGGGACTAAAGTAGATTGGAGGAACTGTTAAATTTAAGATTATGTCTTTTTCACCATAAGGAGAAAATAGGTCTAAAAAGATGTCTGTAAAGAGGGATGGATGGAGACGAAAGATTTTTGTCTTTTTAAGAGGTTGGGGTCATCATCAAAACATACAAGTTATATGAAGGAAAATAAGCAAGTTATAGTAAGACAAATAGTGAATGATTCCATTTATAAGAGGTACTGAAAGTAGTCAAATTCAAAACAAGCAGAAGTAGAATGGGAGTTGGCAAGGGCTAGGAGGAGGGGAAATGGGAAGTTGCTATTTAAAGGGTGTAAAGTTTCAGTTATACAAGATGAAAAAGTTCTAGAGACTTATTGTACATTGTGAGGAAGAAAGAAACTTTCCTCTACACTTCAGGGTTCTTTTGAATTGTATAATAATAATCAAATAGATATGAGACAGATTAACAAGAGAAAATGATCAAATTCAATTATATATGTAAATGGGAACCTCACATACATGAGAGATTCAGAGACAGTAATGGAAAATGTGGCATATATGACATTCTGAGTTGAGGATGAAGTAAGGCACCCTGGGGCTTCACGGGGAAGGAAGGTCATCACAGGGCAGTAAGAATGGCAGGCGTTCAGTACTTAGAAGTTTGCCCTGCCCTATAGACAGGTCACAAAGAGCTACTTTTGGTAATAACTCTTATTATAAGCAAGCTTCCCAATTTAAATTCTTTAATGGAGAGGTCAAACTTTCTCTTTGGCCCCAGGGTCTCCATTGCCTTCAGCTTAAAATAACCCACGTGCCAAGTAGCACATCTTGGGGAGCCTGTTCTGAACCCCTTCAGTAACACTGTGCTTATAATTTAATAATACTGCACTGTACACTTAAGGATTTGTTGAGGATCTTATGTTATGGTATGTTATAGATCTTGTGTTATGCATTTTTTTTACCACAATTTTAAAAATCGCTAAAAATTTGAGAGGTTTATCTCATACATTTAGATCTCTGATTCACCTTCAGTTAATTTTTTGTGTATAGTGTGAGGTAAGAATCTTAAGTTCTTTCTTTTTAATGAGTGGCTAGATACCCTATTTTTAAACTTAAAGTATAATTGACATATTATATTAGTTTCAGGTCAGCACCATTTCTTGAAAAGACTAACCTTTTCTCATTGTGTTGCATTTACATCTTTGTTGGAAATAAACTGATGATGAATGTAAAGGTTTATTTCTGCACTTGTAATCCTGTTCCATTGGTCTATATACTTATCCTTGAACCAATGCCACAGTCTCAATTTCTAGGGCCTTATACAATATTAAGTTTTAAATTGAATAACGTTCTTCTTTTATTTTCCAGTAATTTTGGTTATGCTAAATGTTTTGCCTTTCCATATAAATTTTAGGATCAGCTTACCAGTTCCTACAAAACTAGGTTTTGAAAAGAATTGACAGTAATTAATAGATCAGTTTGGGGAGAATTATCCTCTTGACAATATTTAGGCTTCCAATTTATGACCATCTTTATTGATTTAGATGTTATTGAATTTGTCTCAAAAATAATCTATAGTTTTCAATATTCAAACTTTATACCTCTTTTGGTGAACTTACTTGTCTATTTTCTATCTTTTTGATACTATTGTGGATGAAATTATTTCTTCATTTCATTCTCAGAGTAATCATTCTTAACATATAGAAATATGGTTGATTTTCATAGTTAGATCTTGTATGGTGTGTGTGGAGGGAAAATAATTTTCTGTCTACCCTTCTAGGTTCTTTGTTGAGAACCTCCCCCCAATCCCTGTAATAAAAAAAAAAAAACAGACTAACAGGAGAACAAACAGAAGTTTAATGTGATGTACACCTCCCACATACCTAGGAGAGATCCAGGACAACTGAGCAACAACCTGAAATGGCCCAAGCCATCACCTTAAATACCAGCTCCAGATGAAGATAAAAGAAGATGCTAGGGGTAGGGGACTATAATGGGAGTTTACCAGGCAAAACACAAGAAAAAAAGCTAAGGTTGTTCTGAGCTTTAAATCCTTGCTTTCTCCTTTGATAAGTTGATAAGACGTTCTCGAGATTTAGTCATCCTCATCTTCTTGGTACGGAGAGGGAGACACTCTTACAAGTGGAGATTTGCTTTATACATGTAGATGTCCCTTACAAAAGCTGACTTCTATTATGTCTTCAGAGCTTTTCTTGTGTCTGCTGTTTCTTTAAAAATAACCAACTTAAGACAATCCTTATGCCAGAGACATATTTTGCTGTGGCAAATTCTGTTCCCTTCAAAGAGAAATGGCTTATGGCCTACCAGCACATCTTTTTCTCTAGTACCCCTCTTCTGTGGTTCTGTATCATCATATGAGGGCCTCTGCCTTCCTTTTACTGTGACCCTAGATCTCAATGTGTCTTAATTATTGGGGTTCAAGGCAGACTGTTCTCAACTATGCCAAAATGGCATATTGATTGAAAGGACAAAACCAATGCCATTTGCTATTGTGATATCATTTGCCTAGCAGGCCTGTATGAGCTTGTTAACCATGACTGCCATTTTACTCTTTTGAGCTTGTGTCCCCAGGACTGGAAATTACTGGAAAGCAAGAATAGAAGTGACTAATCCACTCCCTGCAGTCACAGGCAGAAGATAACATTAGGACAAACTGCAGCCTAGTGTTACAACACCCCAACAGCCCAGGGGCCACACAACAGCAATGGGCCACCCCTTTATAATCCAATTATAATCCAATAAAAGCTCAAAGCCCCCACCCCTCAATACCGGTGTATCTCTCCACACCACCTCTCTTCTTTCTTAGTGAACAAAACTTTACTCTCTGCACTTTCTTCCTTTTCTGAATTCTTTCACAGCCCACGTCACTGACCACCCTAACATTGATTACTTTGAATTAAAGTTACTTCAGAAACAGCCAGTTCCAAAAGGATATTCTGACTCTACTTTATCCCCTTGAAAGCAAGAAATAAATATGCAATATTGCAATAAATATGCAATGTGAAAGGTACCCTTCTTGTACCAACAGGTAGAGAGACATCTTATCACCAGAGAGAGACAATTCAGGGCTATGGAGACTATATAAACAAACCTTGTCATTTCTTTACTAATTAAGCACTCAAGCCTATGTTTCTTTGTCTGGTATTCATGCATTTATTATTCCTTTGCCTAAAAAACATAAAAGCTACCTGCTTTAGTCATTTTTAGGGTCACATTTATATGATATCTCTGTTATGTATGAATTAAATTTATTTTTGTTTCTCCTGGTAATCAGCTTAGTGTCAATTTAGTTAGTACACCAGCCAAAAGAACTAAGAAGGATAGGGAGAAATTTTTCCCCTTCCCTGACATAACCAAAAGAATATTGGTTATGTCTTTCAGGATCTTGGTCCTTAATTTTTAACAGGTCTGAGGTAGTTCTGGTAATCTCCAGCATTGTTTCAGTCCTGACTTCTTACTGTTAGTCATATGAGGCTAAGGAAATTATTTTATTGTATTGTTTATTTTTCATTTTGTTCTTTCAAATTTTTTTTCAGAACAATTTTAGAAAGGATATGTACAAAAATTTCTCCTACTGTATTATAAACAGCCAGAAATCTTAAAGTATGTTCTATTTTTATACTTGCTCTTTGAACTACTCCCACTGTTAAGTTGGGAAATGAGAACAGAGAGATTAAATTGTTTACCTAAGGAATACATTTAGCCATGCAGAAAGGAAAACAAAATCCATCTTGCACAAGGGTCATTCTTGGTCAGCCTACTAATTACTTTATTATCTTGGAACTTAATTCTTAAAGAAATTATTTCTGCAACCTGACAAAAAAGGCAAAGCAGAAAAAGGAAAGATGTTTAGTACGAAACAAATATTTTCCAAAGCTAAGAGATGTGAAAAAGAATGAGCCCAAAAGAATTAGTTAATATAAGGTTAAATCAAAGTTTAAGCTAGTTTCAAATCTTAGATTTTATTTTCCAATCTTTTATCCACACAACGCATATACTACTTAAACTGCTGGATGCTTAGATTAAATGTATGAGATCTATATGGAAAAAAAATCCAACCATTGTTAAAATAATGACAATGATTTGTGTGATATTGATGTAACCTGGCATGCAAGGAGAATAGACTAGAATGTGCATGTGTGAAAAATGACAACTTCGCTGTACTAGTCTCTGGGGGCAGTAGATGCCCTTGAGTGAGCATGTGTACTGTGTGGCTGTTGCATTCAAAATGACTGAGCGAGTAGAGCAATGAATCTGCATCAAATTTTGTGTGAAGCTTGAACATTCCTCCATGGAAATCTATTCAGGTGATTCAGAAGGTTGCAGCTATGGCAACTGGTGATTGGCAGCTTTATCACAAAAAGGCACCTGCTCATGCATCATGTCTCATGCAGAGATTTTTAGTGAAACATCAAGATATCCAGGTGACACAGCCCCTTTACAGCCCAGATTTGGTGCCCTGAGACTTCTGGATTTTCCCCAAACTAAAATCACCTTTGAAAGGGAAGATATTTCAGGTTGGGAAAAATACGATGGGGCAGTTGATGGCATTTGGGAGAACTGTGTGAGGTTTTAAGGTGCCTGCTTTGAAGGGGACTGAGGTGTCATTGTCCTATGTACAATGTATCTTGTGTCTTCTTCAGTAAATGTCTCTATTTTTCATATTACATGCTGTGTACTTTCTGGACAGAACTTGTATATCTAGTGTTGCCACTCTTTTCTTAGATGTGGCTTCACAATCATAAGAAATAGCCCAAAATGGGTAGCTAAAGCCTAACAGTTCTGAAACAATCAATAGGCTTTAGCAGTTCAAGTACCGTCTTTCAGTTTAAATTGCATTGCAATGCTTTAAAAAAAATGGTTGCCACAGTAACCTCAGTTCTCCACCTTTTAAGAATCACATTAAATTTTTTTCATATTGTTCCTCTGGTAAATTTATTGTTCCTGTAGAACTCAGAGAATGGAAGGAAGTTTGGGCTAAACGCTATAATTTTATATTCTTACTTGTTGGTTCCAAGTGGGACTAAAGAAAATTATCTTCTACCATGTAGGGTTTGTTTTTTGGGAAAGGAGAAGGCAGCCTTATATTCACACAGCTGCAGGCTATTAAAATCAAACAGTATGCAATCAAAATAAATTCTGACATCAGAATGCAACACTTATAAGTACTTCTTTGACTGTGTCTACTCATATACAAATGGTGGAAAATCAAGCATGAACTAAATTTCTTAAACCAATGGTTAATTTTCAAACAATATGTGAGTAATCGATTGAGTGTATTCTACTATTGATTCAGACTGACTTCTTCACACTGGCCTCAACTCTTGATAATAATACATAGAAAACAGAGGGAATTCCCCAGCATTCACAGTGGGTAGTCTTTAAATGAATTTTTAAAACCCTATGGAATTTTACATAATTGCTTTTATCCAGATGCTGCTTCATAAATGAATCTCTCTTGCTCTCTTTTTTCTCTCTGTCTCTCTGAAAAAGTTTTGATTAGTTCATTTTTTTTGTTCCTCAAAATGTTTGTTTCAATCCAGTTAGTTATCTCCAAAGAGTTTAAAACTAAAGCCTTCTTTATGCTATACCTAAGCATAAAGCACCAACAAGTTACAACAGGCACAGTGTAACTATGGAATGTATATATGCAGTGTTCCCAAATGAAAAATGTCAGTAGATCATAAGACATTCAGGCAGGTGGATGGCTAGGTGACATGCAGCATATTCTATTTTCCCTTAAAATAGCTCTCCTTGCAATCTCTCTGCCCATGCACAACCATGATGGCAAATAAAAACTCTTCATATTCCAGTTACAGTAATTCATATTTCCATTTTGACATGTCTTTTGAGTGGATGGTGTAGAGGTCATTTCTATTTTTATTTCAAATAAACTATAGGTCCTAAGCAAACTTTTATACTTAGAAAATTAAAACATGTTTTATTTGGCTTTGTGTGCAAAAACTCACTTGAATTTTTCTACAGATATTTAACTTAACATTTTCATAAGTTGATGTCATATTTTTAGATTACAGTTTAATCTGAAAGCAGGACCAATATCAAATTTGAAAGATATTCTAATTTACACTGAGCACTTTGTTTTCAAATTAATTGTTAGGAGGAAGGGAGGGTGAGGGAGGGAAGAATATTAAGATAAATACCGTATTTTTTGGACTATAAGGCATACCCCCCTGATTTGGGAGGAATAATGGTTGTTAATGCTGCTGTTGAGTTCTGTTTACATTTACATTGGTGAAATATGTATTTATGTTATTAAATATTTTACCACATTTTTTTTTGCTTCAAAAATTATTTTTCTATTTTCCACCTCTAAAACCTAGTTGCATCTATGGTCCAAAAAATATGATACATGTCATGTTAAAATCAGTTTAAAAGACTGGCACACACTATTGATATGAACTTTATCAATTTCATTTTATAAGTCATGCAATGCAGGACTTTTTTCAACTCTTCATAAAAATGTTATTTGTTCTCACCATAATTTTATTACTAATGTCTAGAAATGCAATTATCAGCTCTGGTTGGTATAGCTCAGTTGATTGAGCATGGTTTTGTGAACCAAAGGGTCTCTGGTTCAATTCCCAGTCGTGGCACATGCTGGGTTGTGGGCCAGGTCCCCAGTTGGGGGAAAGTGAGGGGCAACCACACATTGATATTTCTCTACCTCTCTTTCTCCTTCCCTTCCTCTCTCTCTAAAATAAATAAATAAAATCTTTAAAAAAAAAGAAATGTAATTACCAGGGTTGGATTTTTTACTTGTAATATTTCAGTAACACTTAACTGTATAACCTTTCTTTGTTTTTCTTTCTTTTTTTTTGAATGGTGCATCCATCCTTTGACTAGAACTAAACAATTTTATATTATTACAAGCTTTTGTGCATTCACACTTTAATAAACTGACATTTGTAATGTTAAAATTTTCTATTCATATGAGTTGTATGTGCAATCTACTCATGATTGTTATTTAGAAGCTCAGTTGTAGGCAATGTGTTCATTTTGAAACAGAAGCCAATGACATTGCTTAATATAAGATTTTATAATCAGTTATTATTGATATGCAGGAATGTTTCCTTCAAAATGACATCTCCTATATGATTTTAGTGGGAGCAAGGGTACAGTTATCTAGTAAGAGATAACAGCACTCATTAAACAAATGTTGTTCTATAAAACTCTGACTTAATTCAGATATTGGAAAATAAGGACAAATACTACTATTCATGGGCTTTACCTCTTATACTGAGATTTCACTATACATTGTTAGGGATGTGGGACATAGCCTTAGACTCTCAGAATAGATAAATTGATATGTTAATAAAGTGCTTTACAGCAAGATTTTCCCATGCTGAAAAATGCTTAGGAGAGAATTCTGAAAATGCATATCTACAGTGAGCTTCAGAAAAGTGCAGAACTTGTGGATGTGTTATACTCTCAGAAGCTCTCTGCTTATCAATTATTTAGCAAGTTTCAGCTGAGGTGTCAATATTTGCTAATTTAGTAAGATACAGATAGGTAAGGACTTATAAATTCTTTCTGTCTTCTGATTTCACATATACCTAGGTCTCTTTTCCCCATTATAACACAAGATATAGTAAGTTTCTGGTCTATTTACAAGGAAAAAGAGGGAATTTATACCAAATGTTCTTTAGGTTTTTAAATTTTTAGTTTGCTAGTTTGTTTCTTTCTTTTCCTCCCCCCTCTTGTCCTTCCTCCTCCCCACTTCTTTTCAAAAGTATACGTATATCAAAATCTGGACTTTAGTGGGTTTTTTTTCCCTTCCTTGTGGATTAACAATGAATGAAACTTTAACTAAAATACAGAGTTCCAGCCAAGATGGAGGCATAGGTAGAAACCCTTCACTTCTTTACACAACCAAAAGGGGGAGAACAACCAATCTAAAATCAATAAACAATCAGAAATACCATCAAACCAAACTGCATGGAACTCCAACAATCAAGGAATTAAAGAAAAAATCAACCAGAACAACCAGACAGGCAGTGCCGCATGCAGTGCCCTGCCCAGGTGAATACCTAAGGCCCCACCCCCTTATGACTTATCAGATGCACCAACACAAAGAAATATGGCCCAGATGAAAGAACAGAGCAAAACTTCAGAAAGAGACCTAAGCAATGAGTAGATAGCCAACCTGTCTTATGGAGAACTTAAAGCCCTGGTAATAAAAAGGCTCACAGATCTGACTGAGCTTGGTCAAAAATGAAAAAAACAAATGGAAGATACCCAAAATGAAATAAAGCAAAATATTCAGGGAACCAACAGTGACAAGAAGGAAACCAGGACTTAAAGTAACAAATTGGAACAAAAGGAAAAGATAATCATCCAACCAGAACAGAATGAAGAAACAAGAATTCAAAAAAGTGAAGAGAGACTTACAAACCTCTGGGACAGCCTGAAACATTCCAACATCCAAATCATAGGGTCACCAGAAGGAGAAGAACAACAGCAAGAAATTGAAAACTTATTTGAACAAATGATGAAGGAAAACGTCCCCAGTCTGGCAAAAGAAATAGACTTCCAGGAAGTCCAGGAAACCCAGAGAGTTCCAAAGAAGTTGGACCCAAAGAAGAACACACCAAGGCACATCATCATTAAGCTACCCAAGATTAAAGATAAGGAGAGAATCCTAAAAGCAGCAAGAGAAAAGGAGACAGTTACCTACAAAGGAGTTCCCGTAAGGCTATCAGCTGATTTCTCAAAAGAAAACTTACAGGCAAGAAGGGGCTGGAAAGAAGTATTTGAAGTCATGAAAGGCAAGGACCTACATTCAAGATTACTCTATCCAGCAAAGCTTTCATTTAGAATGGAAGGGCAGATAAAGTGCTTCCCATATAAGGTCAAGTTAAAGGAGTTCATCATCACCAAGCCATTATTATATGAAATGTTAAAGGGACTTGTTTCAGAAAAAGAAGATAAAAAATATGAACAATAAAATGACAACAAACTCACAACTATCAACAAATGAACCTAAAAGGGAAGAAAAACAATGAAAACAAAGACTAAGCAAATAACCAGAACAGAATCAGAGAAATGGACATCACACAGAGCGAGTTCAGTGGGGAGGAGGAAGGGAGGAATTGGGGGGAAAGGTACGGGGAAGAAGAAGCATAATTGGTAGGCATAAAATAGATGGGGAGAGATAAAAAATGGTAGAGGAAACACAGGACTCAAAGAACTTACATGTACAACCCATGGACATGAACTAAGTGGGGGAATGCTGGAGGGTTGGGGGGACAGGGTAGAGGGGGAATAAAGAGGGGAAGTTGGGAAAACTGTAATAGCATAATCCATAAAAATACTTTAAAAATGAAATATTTATTATCTCCATAAAAAAAGAAAGTTCAGTTAAAATAAAGTCAACATAATTTTCACATATACTTTGGCAATTTCCCAATATTGGGCTTAGAAAAAAGTCATGTATTTTCATCCATACATGCATATAGAGAAAATGTATAAACTTTAAATAAATATATACATAAAGTCTAATACGACACATAAATATCAAGCAATTAAAAACATGGACATTTTAAGTGCAACTCTGAACATTTTATCAAAGCGCAAAACATGGAGCCAGTCTTCCTGTGTTTGTTTCTTTTTTAAAAAGATTTTGTTTATTCACATTTAGAGAGAGGGAAAGGGAGAGAGAAAGAGAGGCAGAGAAACATCAATATGTGGTTACTTCTTGTGCACTGCTTACTGGGGATCTGGCCCACAACCCAGCATGTGCCCTGACTGGCAATCAAACCAGCAACCCTTTGGCTCACAAGCCAGTGCTCGATCCACTGAGCCACACCAGCCAGAGGTTTCTGGGTTTGTTTCTTAGGTCTGACTGTACTAGTGGTATTGCCTTGAGCAGTGTACTTAACCTATTTATGCCTCAGTGTTTTTCATCTATAAAGTGGGGATAATAATAGAATCTACTTTATAGGACTTTTGTGAGATTAAATAAATTAACATACATAAACCTCTCAGAACAGTACCTGGATCAGGAGCTTTAAATAAATACTTGATATCATTAATACTAAGGAGAATATATTACAAAGAGAAGACAGCCGAGATACAAAAACCATGTCACATAGGAAATTTGTTGAAAGAACAAATAGCAATTAACCTGGACAAAAAAAGACCTAGAAAATACGTTAAAACTGTCTTTATGTGCTGCTCCTGAAAATAATGATAGAAACAAAGAGCAGTCACAAAGGAGGTCATCTTTGTTTCAGCCTAAGTATATGCCATATGATAAAGTATATTTCAAATGTTAAAATATTGAAATAGGGTGCTCTGGATATAGCATGACTGATGACTGCTGCTTACACACTCTGTCACTCATCCTAACCTGGTCTTAAATGTAACTTGGAAAATTCTTGTACTGGGAATGGGGGTCATGAGAGGAGTAGGAAGTGATAACTTTCTTATTAGGGGGCGGATTTCTGAGTTCAGTATACACTTAGTTATGTGAAGTGTGGACCAAAAAGAGGCCACATACTAAACCTGACAAGCTCAGGGGTGGCCTGCATGGTGGCCTTACAAACTCGGAGAATGTAAGTAACCACATGGGATGGTCTGAACATAAAAATTCCTCACTAAAAGTGAGGCATGGCAGGTAGTCACATCCTAGGCCTGTAGCTTCCTTGGCAAAGGTCAATCTTTACCTTAAATGGGTCTGTCTGTTATCTTTTGTCATCTGAGATAATTTACTCTTGGAATGTCAGAGTCAGCCCCTTTTTCAGGACCCCTCAGGGTATACCCACTGCACCAGAGCCCCTCGTTGTTCTCTTGTTCCCCAAATACCATCTCTATGTGCTGTAAATGTTAACTATCCTGTACCTACCAATATAAAAGAAGTATTTGCCTCTGTGTTTGCGCTTTATCTAATCTCAGAGATTTTTCTGCTTTACTTTCTCCTGCCGCCCTAATCTGTGACCAGTGAATTTCATGCAATCCCCTTACATCTTCTCCTTTGACTGTAATGTATAAAGTAAGATGCAAAACTACCATTCTCTGGAGCATTTTCTCAATCTGTTGAGATTTTGTCTCCTGGCAATTGTCATCAGTTTGGCTCAAATAAACTCATAAAAATTCTCTACAGGTTTGGACATTTCTTATGTCGACAAAAGTATAAGCTTCATTCTCTGTACTTTTGTGTTTTTGACAGTTTAGGCTATTTGAAAGTCTTTTTTTAAAAAACTCAAAATACTGTGACACCACAATGTATGTGATTAAATTTTTGGATATCCCACAGCACACTATAGTGGGCTTTTAGGGAAATCCCAATTAGGGTTAGGACAGAGCCTACATTCTAAGCCCCCTGAGTGGACCTCTGCTGCCCAGACTCCTCACCTTTACTCTTGAGACCCCTTGAATCTCTCCATGATCAAGAAACTGCCCAGCAGGTCACCTTGAAGATGCTGCTCAAAAATGAAACCTGTTCTTCATTTGTCTAATCTTATTTGTCAGCCATTACAGATATTAAATAGCTCCCAGGTTCCCGTACGTGTCTTATTTTTTCTTTATGACATTTACTGAGTGATAAGTATTTATTTGTTTAGTGTCAAAAGGGCACGATCCTATTCTGTTTGATTCATTACTGTAAACAGAACCAGGAAGAGATTCCCACACAAAGAGGTATACTAAGTAGATGTTGAATTAATGGATGAATGAATAAATTAATATATATCTATATCTTCTAAATACAGATGACCACTTTTTGAATAATGTGCTATATCTAAAATCTGGCAGGGAATTATCAAAAAATTTGAATACATACAATAAATGCAGTGTTGGAGACATTTAATAAACACCATGAGCAGACTTAAGATATTAATATTTGCATTTCATTGATATTAAAATTCATGTAATTTTTATCACAATAGATGAAAAAATCCACTCCTTACTTTAATGCTGCTAATTACAATGTAAAACACATTTTAATGTCATCATAATGGATGAGGCAATCTCTGTAAACTTGTGAAGCATTATTTAAATAACTAATTAGATTTCAATAAGCATTTAGTAGATTACCAATGATTTTAGGTCTGTGTAATGAGTGATTGGAAACCTTATGAAATATAGCATATTAATAGCAAAGAATATGAATAACAAAAGTAATTCAGTAGTACAAGATTTTAAGGGATCTGTTAAAAGACATTCAAACTTTAAGGATATAAAGTTCATGTTAAAAAAGTAAAGTTTACTTATCTAACATATAGATGAATATTTGATTTATCTGTAATTTTATAAATGCATAAAATTGCAGAAATATAAGGAAAATTTTAACTTCAGGGAGAGGGAGTAATAGAAGGAATAGTTTGCTTTGAAAATATACTGGTGATAGAAATTCTAGAGGCAGTATGGGTTCATGACTTCAGCGTCAGACCTGAATTCAGATTTCAACTTTACCACTGATAAGCTGGTGAGGCAGGAGATAATCAGGAGGGAGGAAACTCTGGAGGTGCCCCAGGATTAAGACAAAAGACATCAATACAGGCTAGAGACCCTGTTCTAAGACTGGTTAACCTTGCTTTCTGGAAAAGCACTGAATCATGGTGAATCATGACTGCATCTGCCCAGAAGATGCTACATGACCCCTGCTTCATTATAATAGTGTTACAATAAGTTACTGTTGTGGGATCCCTCTCCCCCAGTGGATAATCAAGGAAAATCATGGGAGACCACACATGCAGTGGTTTAAAAGTAATATAACTACTTGTACAGGCACAATAAAAGACCACAAAACTAGCCAGGAATATCTGCCCTATAAGAATAGAATCCCTCTAGCCCCTGAAATCAATCTCTTCTTGAAGCTGACTATCTCCCATGTTCTGTGTAGTGTACTATCACTTAATAAATCTGCATTCTCTCTTTTTGCTATAATGCTGTGTGTTCAGTTTAATTCATTGTTTGTGATCACCAAGAACCTGGTTACCTGTGCCAACCTGTAATACTAGAAGACTTAGGAAAATTCTGAACACTTCCTAAGCCTGTCTGCCTGCCTTTCTTTGTTAATATTTGTCTTTCTTCAGTTTTTCATTCTCTTTTCTTTCTTCTGATCTTCTCCATCTCTTTCTCTGTCTCTCTCTCCCTCCCTCTCTCATATGTCCACACATAGATTTGGTAATTGAGAACCCCAAATTTCTTTCTTTATAAATGCAATGTACTGTTAGTAGCATTACTACTACAGAATTTCATTGTTTAATCATGCAAAGGAACTATTTCCCTCCTAGGGAGACATATGTTTCATGCAAAAGGCTAGCAAACATTAGCACAAATATCATAAAGACTGAATTTATTGCACAGAGAAAATTTTACTCATCAACTCCCACCAGTGTCTTCTGTGCCTGTTTTTGAGATAATCTAGCTCAAAAATGTATTCATCTGATTGAACATTTCTTGATGTGTCCAACTCATGTCCACATCTTCCTAGATTGACAAACAGATTTTGTTTTTCTCTGCCAACCTCTTTTTTTCTAAGTCCTAAGAGTAGACTAAGTCTAGTATAAGTCTAGTAACAAATAGATGACCAGCACCTTCAAGAAAAGTATATATGAGCATAGTTTCTCTTTCTAGTTCACTCTCTCATTCAATAATTATACCTTTTTGATAGAAAATACCATCAGAGAATACAAAAACCTTCAAATATTTGTATTTTAGGTTTTATGTGATAGCATGTGAAATATTTATATTTCATGCCTACTTATGGGACCTAAAGTAATGACGAGACATTCAAAATAGAGTTTTATGAGGTGGCACTATAGCATTTCAAGGCAAAGTTGTGAAATAATGGACATAAATATTGTACCTTTCAAGCTAGTGTAATAAAGTATCTTGGGATTCAACAACAAAGATGTATGTATCCTTGATTGACAAGGTTATCATACTTTCTGTTAAAAATCTTCCCTGATAAGAATCATGGTAGTCCTCTTTGTACCCGAAGAGAATTTCAGTTCATAAAATTAATATTTTTTGTTTTGTTATTCTAAATTTGTAGTCAATCTACTTTCACCTGTGCTCAATTATCATCATCATTTTCAATTTTTTAATACTCCATTGTGTCTTTATCATTTTCAAGATTCAGGCTACTGCCAATGACCCTCTGGGTTTTCCCACAAGCAGTAGAGTGCTTAGAAGAGAAGCAGGATGAGCACAAGAAGCCAAAGATGAAGTCAAGTTAAAGATGATAATGGATATGTCTACACTGAAGATTTTCAGTGAAGATTAAGTTAGGTGGTATTTTTAAACTTGCGACAGAAGATGAACCTTACGGTAGCCTGCTATACTAATATGGTAGTGAAATATATCTCAATAAATGATAGTTCTTTTACTTTGTATCCAACTTTCTCTAATTTCAATTTTATACACATAGGCATCATCACATTATTTTTCTATATCTAACTCAGGAAATGGTTTCCAATTTCATTCATTCATTCATTCATTCATTTATTTTAGAGAGGGAAGGGAGAGGGAGAGAGAGAGAAACATCAATGTGCGGTTGCTGGGGGACATGGCCTGCAACCTAGGCATGTGCCCTGACTGGGAATCGAACCTGCGATGCCTGGTTCGCAGCCCGCGCTCAATCCACTGAGCTACGCCAGCCAGGGCGGTTTCCAATTTCTTGACATGAATAAGGAACACTTGATTTGAAGTTAGAATAACCTTGTTTCAGAAAGGGCTTCATCACAAACTAGCCCTTTGATATAAATTTAAAGCTCTTTACTTAATCTCTCTCAATCTTATTTATAAAATCAGAATAATAGTTTACAATAGTAATGACATGAACTGAGATCATGAGTAATGAATATGAACACAGTTTACAAGATGTAAAACACCTCATTGTAGTTTAATTAAACAAACATTTGACTCCTCCAGTAGATTTACCCAGAAATATTCAGAGAAAGATATGGAAGTTCTCAAGGAAGATTTATTCAAGTAATCTCCCTCCCTAACCCACCTGTTATCTCACAACCCTGGCCAGATATTTTTCTTTTTGGGGGCAAGGAGAAGGATAAAAATAGCTTTGTCTCAAGGGTCTCCAATGCTTTAAAACAAGCATTATTTTCTTTAGAAAGCTATCTTACCAGTTTGAGCAACAATTAGGTATAATTCTCAAAAAGCTGTTTAGTTTACTTATTCTGATTAGGAAAGTTCACAAGAATAATTTCAAACCTAAAACTCAAGTATGGTTATGCATGTTAGTGGTGGAAAAATTAGAATTAGTGTAGAGTAGAAGGGCGTCCTTTTTTTTTTTTTTAAATCACTCTAATGATCTCAGCTCCGTTTTGCAGTATTCCTAGGAGGCTAGATTATATATCTAGAACTACAGTGAAAATTCATGCACTCAGGCCTGAAATGTGAACTTATCCTAGAGACTTTGAACCAGTAGGTTAAAACTTAATAGTGATGGGATTGAATTATCTGTTATGGATCAATGAAGTATGTTCTGTTCTGTGATCTCAGGCTTACATCAGAAATTAGCCAATCATGTTAGTATTGCATATCAAACTGAACTGGATGAATCAGCAAAAATATATCTCCATGATTACAAAAATACCTAGAATTATGTGCCCTCCTCTTCTTAATTAGTACTATTATGTTCTGATTTAGAAAAAAACAAATGGATTTTGAATACAAATTTGATAAACTTTAAGCTGAGCCAGTCTCCCTCTGGCCAGATATCAGAGGAAGCGACACTTCCTCTGATATCTGGTCAGTTAATTTCAAGATGTAAATTTTACCCTTTCAAGTCAGAGCCAGGTCCAGCATAAAAGAGAAAGAGCAGAATAACACTTGATTAAAAAGATTGCCATGTCTGGAAATGATTGGTTTTAAGATGTACCTCATGCTAGAGTGGGAGCTCATATTTATGATCAAGTCCCTCAAATCCCACAAGCATCCCTAGCATATACCAAGCACATAACAAATATTTATTCAGTGACTGATAACATGTCAGAACACTTTGGTTGAGTACTCTGTCAAGGATCAGCTCCCAAAAGACCACCATAAAGACCTGTTGATCAAACAAGTCTAAGTTTATTAGATTAACTACAGTAATGGAGAACATTTGACAGATGGTTAGTAATGTTTCAAAAGTGGGGAAATCAGGAAAGAATATTTACAGGATTTTGGGGCCTGGGATGGATGATTTTAAGTAAGGTCTTGCAATAGGGGGATTGACTGTGAGTGGACAGGGTTTATAACATAATAGCTTTCAATTGGTAAACAGTGAGGCAAGAGCTTGAAACAGTATTGATGAGCAAGCTGTTAATCTAGATTAAAAATAAGTGTTTTAGTTGGCTCAGTCTTACCCTTGAGGAGTGGTGTCTCTTGGTGCAAAAACTGAAGTGCTTTTCTTTGGTATCAGTACAATTGGACATAAGGAAAGAAGGTACCCCAGTATTGTTTAACACAGGGACAGAAAAATAATGTTGGTTTTCGTTAATTAAAAAAAAATGAAAAATAAGTAAACCTCCATAGAACCACCTAATGACAAAATTATCTTCATGAAATAGTCACATTTACCTCATTGCAAATAAATTACTATCTTGATGCAAAGAAACCAATTATATTATTCTGAGTTAATTCTCTCTTTTTTATTCGATGTTTTCCTGAAAATAATTGAATGCATTGAGAGAGCAATCATCCCTTTTCTGAGACAGTTAATTTAAATATATTTATAACATAAAAATGTTAATTAGCTATTTTTGGCACTCTGTACACACAAGAGTTTTTTCATCTGGACATCTGCCCAACTTAGTATTTCATACTCCACGTGGGAGTCAGTAAGCTGTAAGAGAAGAATTTCTTTATTTCAAATTTCTTTTATCTTTCTGCTTATCAATATTTCTGGCATTTCAAATGTTGGTACTTTGTTATATGCTGTCAATCTCTTTTTGGCTATATTACCTTCCATGCATATTCTATAGATTTTTGCTCCCTCTGCTTTGCTTCATTAGCCCATGGCATCCATCTAGCAGGAACTCACAGAAATCTCTTTTCTTCTATCCTCTCTGTTGTTTGGGGTTTTTATATTTTCCCATTACTTTGCTGTTCTTTAACAGGGTTTTAGGAGAAAAGAGTGTGTACTTGGTCTATCATCCTGACTGAAAAACTTTGGTTAATTTTGGGCATCAGTTTGGATATTACATTTGTTTTTAACAGATTATTAAGTGATGAAACCTAGTCTAAAATATATTATGCATCTTAATGGAAAGCAACATAGAATGATGAAAAATACCTCTATATTGAAGGTTAATTTAGTTCTAATTTCAGTTTTGATGATTCTAATATATGAAGTTGAAAAAGTTACTTAACCTTTTTGATTTCAGTACCTTCATCTGTGAGGAACAGGTTATTCTATATGCCCTTCTAAGATCCTCCCAATGCTAATAATCTGATTCTATGTCATCCCAAGACAAGGTATCTAAATTAACTACATTTGAGTACAGAACAATTAGTACATGTTTTAGAACCATTAAGTCTCAAATCCCAACTTGTTGATCTTAGGTCTCAGGTCTACATGCTTTAAAATATTATAATGCATTTATATATAGATAGATATAAAGCAATTAAGTGTACTACAATTCAATTAAATTCTGACGCTGACTACCTGGTATTAGTGTCTGGTTCCACAAGTGTAAGGGCTTAGTCCCACAAGACTGGCCCTGGTTCAGATGGCAGTCACAAGTATTGTGTACCTGGATCACCCACACTTACGTCCAATTTGGCTACTAAGTTGAGGATTCTCACGACTCCCCATGAGTTTGATAATTTGCTAAAATGCCTCACATAACTCAAGAATAAGTTATATTTACTATTACAGCTTGTTATAAAGAATACAAATGAATGGCCAGATGTAGGCTACATAGGGCATGGTCTGGAAGGGTCCTGAGTTCAGAAGCCTCTGTCCCGTGGAGTTGGGGTGTGCCATTTTTCCAGCATACAGATTATTTCAGCAATTCAGAAACTCCTTGAACTTCATCATTTAGGGTTTATATCCATTACATAGACATGACTGTGCCCATTGATGATGAACTCAGTCTTCAGCCCCTCTCAACTCCATAGAGGTTTTGGGGAGGGGACTGAAAGTTCCAAGCTTCCAGTCAGAGCTTGATCTTTCTGGGACCAGCTCTCAGCCTGAAACTATTTAGGGGCCCACCAAGCATCGTCTCACTAGACCAGAAAATGTTTTTATTGCCCTTGTCACTTAGGAAATTTCCAGGGTTTTAGGAGATATGTGCCAGGAAAAGGGGACATAGATCAAATATTTTTCTTCTTATAAATATAATATGTATGTATATATAACTGAAATTTGATAGATATTTCTCTGCCATTTTAAAAATTCATAGAAATGTCTCTTCTTACTTAAAAAAAAGTCTTAGATTTTGATTCATTTCTTTACTAAAGGAATTTTGCAAGAAACTGATGAGATTACATAAGCAAACAATATCTAGAATTTTATACACATATTCAATTGGCTTCAGCAGGGACATAATCTACTCCCTTGTGGTATATTAGGTACTTTGGGAAGCTATGTTGACTCTTTGAGTCACCAGGGTACAATTTTGTAAATTGCAACTTCAGTGGATTATTAACTTTTTACATAATATATTTCTATTAAAACAGAATTGGATCTCAATGAGATCAAATGCTTGATGCTGAGTTTAGTCTATGAGCAGGATAATAAGCACTGGGAATGTTGCTTAAGGACATATTATCTACAAGAAATCCTATCACTTATATTTGACTGCAGGCAACCACATATAGAACCAGTAGATACATATCTTAACCCTTTATTTTCCTCAGAGATTTTCCTGGATATTATCTCCAAAAGAGAGAGATTTTCAAAGAAATTCTCACCTTAATACTATATGAATAACCACTTTTAAAAATCTAACTTGAAAGGTATGGGTATTAATTTCTCCTCACATTAAATTATTTTGGGTAAGTTCAAATTCTTCAAATGTACTATACTTACAGACCTGGATTGTATCTATGTGTATAAACTACACTCTTCTAATAACTAACTCATTTTGAAAGTAGAATTAACTATTTCTTGACCACTAAGAGCCTGTTTGAATGCAGCGAAGAGCAGTCATTATAACCCACATCACCTAAGCTTTTACATACTGGCTTATTTTTGAATTGTGACTTGAAGCCTTACTAGATTCACTGAATCTTATAGAAAGAAGAAACATTTTGTTATACTTATTTATGGTATTTTTGACTGATTGATTTTTATTATACTATTTTAACTGTGTATGGGTATCATTGCCTACTCCTATTAGTGTCCTGATTGGCCTCTATACATAACCCACTGAGTAATGGATCCATTAAACTGTGCTACTGTTAGTACAATGCCAGTTCTGTATAGTGCCAGTATAAATATTTAATGAAAAAGTTCACTCTCTCTTGAGATCTTTTGACTTTCTCTTCCACCCTTCATATCTGTGCTTCTAATTTAAGTAGGCTAATTCAGTACTTCCTCATTCTGAGTTAAATTTTTGGTGATGCCTGTTTCTAACATATCCTAGTTTTCAGTTCCATCCTTTTAAAATATATCTTCCATGTTCTGTATACAGAAAATATTTTGATAGCAGAATGCAGCTACATTGTTAAATGAAATATTCCCTCTTCCTTTCCTTTCTGTAAAAAATATAGATATATAAAAATATAATTGCAATTTTACTTCCAAATTACTACTTCATCATTTGACCATCGTGAACACATTGTAATCATGCTCACCTAATATAGTAAATGAACTAGTTTATAAAACATGATGAACTTGAAACAATTCAGGCTTGTTTAATGTAACTTGAGTTAATGAAAAAAGACTTTATGGTTTGGATACCAACTGATCCCCTGTAACTAGCATCTCTTGTGGTATGGCTGTTCCAACAGAGAACCTCCATGTTATATAAATGAGCCAAAAGATGGTGTCTGTGTATTGTTTATTTCATTTCTGCAGGATGAGATTCATTAGCTCAAAAGCCCACTGGAGCCATGCTAAAATGTTTCCATGTTCAAATTATTATTTTTTAATTGAGACATATTTGACATATAACACAGTATACATTTAAGGTGTACAACATATTGATTTGATACATTTATATATTGCAATCTAAACAAGCAGATTTTCAACCTTTTAGAGCCTACATGAAACTGTACCCAACATCAATCAGCCATAGGTAAGATATAGCTTGTAATTAAAGGATACCAAACTGCTGCTACCCATTAGAACTTTCTGACCAAGAGATTTCCTGCTCTGCTGCTGAGTGACATCACCATGATATTTAAAGACCATTTCTCTTGGTCTCACTCTCTTGTAAGTTCTCACGCTCACTTCTCCTTCTGAGCAGGGACAGAGCC
>PVIA01006440.1:72547-97666 GCA_004024845.1 Tonatia bakeri
TTATTTAAATGAATGTTCAAGTACAGTTTTCACCCCCTTACTCCCATTCAAGTCCTCCCATCCCCCCACCTCCCACTCAATCAAGCCCTCCCACCCCCCTTCCCTACCTCCCTCCCATTACCACCCTCCCCCTATCTTTTATCCATGTGTCCTTTAACTTTAATCCTATAAACCCCTCCTCCTCTCCCCCCAGAAATCCCTCTTCTCTCTCCTCTGGTCACTTTCCACCTGTCCTTTATGATAATTTTCAATGCAGGGCATGGTTACAACAGAAACATACTTTTTCTTTCCATTTATTAGATGGGACGAAGTAAGTAGATTGTAATATATTTATATTGTTTTGAAAGAAGATTGAAAATAGTTAAACAAAGAGTATCTTTAATTAAATCAAATTTTCTCATTTTCTTCAATCATTTTAGTAAGTCCTATTTTTCTTATATTCTTTCACTGTATGCAATTTATTATCCATCATCTATGTGAGAAATACTCTGCCAGCAGTCATGGGGTATTCATAGATAAAAAACACGCAATTCATGTTGTTAAATTTTCAGCATGTCATTTTAAAATCTCATTTACAAGAGATATATGAAAAAGTCATATTTTCATTTCTATCATTTATAACAGATATAATGGTTCTAGATGATTTCTTTTATTTTATTTGAAGCTGTGGCTTTACAAAAGCTCAAAGTTTTTATTAATGGAAAAACATCTACCAAGCAAAGGGAAAAATGCCCATATACTCAATTTATAAAAAAAAACATTTTAGAAATTAAAAAGATGTTTAAAATTTACATTATTTCAAAAGAAAAATATATATTATTTGAAATATATTATTTCAAAAAAATAGGAAAAAATGGAAAAAGAACAAATAAAATTCCCTTAAAGTATGAGTCAATTTTGGTTTAATTCTACACTTAGATTAATTTACATTTTAATATGTTGTAATATATACACATATATGTACACAATAACATTTGATTTTATAGGTTGAAAACTTCTACTGCATTCTGAAATTTAGATTCATCTTTAGCAAATTTATTATCTCCTATACACCAAGCAGAGTTCAAAAGAGCAGCTTATGCTAAACTAGGGCAAGGAATTTTTCAAATATTGTCCAAAAAAACAACAGAGAGTGACATCAGTATCATGGGAGTATAAGACATCCTTTGTATTTGTCTTCCCCCAACAACAAAACTTCAGCATCCATCTACAGACAAAAGTGTCTTTGTGGGAGCTGTGGGGTCTAGCACCGTATGCCGAGGAACCTGAGAGGAGGCCCATCCACCTATGTGTTAGATAAAAGGCAGACAGACATCAATCACAGCTGTGGAACCCTAAATGGCCCTTGAACTGGCTTCATCCCCTCTTAGCCACATTCTAGGAACCCCTGGAATACACTCTTAGACAATCGCCCATGTATAAGAGAACCTTAGTGGAAATCCAGGTTTCTAGGGAAGAAGTCACAGTTGGGATGCATTAGAGTGGGTAAGAAGAACAGCTTGACTTGACCCAAACCAGCCCTACCCCAAGGGGGCTCAGCTTATGGCCATGAGAGCTCTTCTTGGCCCATGATTTCTCCTGCAAGGGAAAGGACTAGTTTGTGAGTGAGCACCTGGCTTCCCCAGGAGTATGGGGTACTGCTAAAAGAGCTAATTTCTCTCTCACCCTATCCAGAGTACTGAATTGTGACTTACATAACTAGAACACAGAAAGAGACTGGGAGAACAACAGATAGGACTCTTGCAAAGCATATAAGGCAAAGGTCCCCAACCTCCAGGCTGTAGACTGATACAGGCCCGGGCCTGCTGGGAACACGACTGCACAGCAGGAGGTGAGCTTGAAAGTAATGAGCTTGACTCAAAACCACCCCTGACCCTGCCCTGTCAGTGGAAAAATTGTCTTCCATGAAACTGGTCCCTGGTGCTAAAAATGTTGGGGACTGCTGATTTAAGGTATGCAGATCCTGTTATCTGCATCACAGAGTCGATTGAGGAGCCTGCTCATAAGCATCTTGGAATGTTTCATTTGTAGATCACCCCCATCTGCCCCCCAGACACCCCTAGTACTCTATGTGCCTCAACCACGTACCACCCTACCTTGTGACTTGCCCACTGTGCATGCTCCTCATGGTGGTGGCAAAAGCAAGCTTTAGCAGATGGCTAGAGGACATATGCAGAAAGCTGCCCAAAATCTTCAGGCCAGGGACAGACCATTAACATGAGCTGTAGTTCCACATTGGAAAAGACAAAAGAGAGGCTATCAGCACTTGGCCTGGTGCCTTGCAGGATCCAGAGGAAGCATATAAGCTTAAGAATTTTACCACAAGAGGGAGCAAGAAGCATGGACTGAGTGTACTCCTAGAAGTTCTGGGAAAGGCTCAGAATCTCTAGCAGGACTGATGAAAGTTATCTTTCTCCCAAAGGCATTTAGTAAAGACTTGAGGGGGTGATTGTTATTCATATACAGAGAGTAATACAGAACTTCATGGATCATGAAAAATTAAGAAAATATGACACCATCAAAGGGTTACAGTAATCTTTCAGTAACTGAACCCCAAGACATGGATGTCTGTGATTTAACTAATAAAGAATTCAAAACAGCTGTTTTTTAAAAAAGATTTTATTTATTTTTTGGAGAGGGGAAGGGGAAGAGAAAGAGAAGGAGAGAAACATCAATGGGTGGTTGGCTCACACGCACTCCCAGCTAGGGACCTGGCTGCAACCCAGTCATGTGCTTTAGACTGGAAATCGGTCAGGTGACCCTTTGGTTCGCAGGCCAGCACCCAATCCACTGAGCCACACCAGCCAGGGCTCAAAACAGCTGTTTTAAGGAAACTTGGTGAGCTACAAGAAAACACAGAAAAAAAATTCAGGGAAATCAATACACCAACAAAGTGAGAGGAAAAGCAAAGAGATAAAAATCATATAAAAGAACCAAACAGAAATTCTGGAACTGAAGAATACAATAAAAAAAAAAAAATGCAGTAGAGAGCATCAACTTTAGAATGGCTGAAGTGGAAGAAAGAATCTGTGAGTTAGAAGACATGAACTTTGAAATTAACCACTCAGAGGAGAACATAGGAAAGAAGATGTATGGGATACTATCAAAATGACCAATTTGTGCCCGTCAGTAAATGAATAGATCAAAAAACTATGGTACATTTACACAATGGAATACTATGCAGCAGAGAGAAAGAGGGAACTCCTAACCTTTGCAACAGTATGGATGGATCTGGAGAGCATTATGCTAAGTGAGATAAGCCAGTCAGTGAGAGAAAAATACCATATGATCTCACCTATAAGTGGAACCTAATCAACAAAACACACGAGCAAGCAAAATACAACCAGAGACATTGATATTAAGAACAAACTGACAGTAACCACAGGGGAGGTAGGAGGGGATAATGGGGGGAAAAGGGGGAAGAGTTTTCAGGAACATGTATAAAGGACATGCAGACAAAATCAAAAGAGGACAGGATTGAGGGAGGGAGATGGGGATGACTGGGGTTGGGGGGAGTGGGGAAGATGAGATAACTGTACTTGAACAACAATAAAAAATGTGAAAATAAATAATACATACAATTTTTTAAAAATCTTGGTAAAAAAATAATGAATTTGTGAATTATTGGTGTTCCAGATAGAGAAGAAAGGGAAAAGGGGTATAGAAAGCTTGCTTAAAGAAATAATACCTGAGAACCTCCAAAATTGGAAGAGATTTGTATATCCAAGTTCACAGGTCCATAACAACAAAAAATCAACTTAAAGAGATCTTCTCCAAGGCACATTATGATAAAACTGTCTAAAATCAAAGACCAAGAGAAAAAACTGAAAAAGCAAGAGAAAATAAGCTTATAATTTACAAGGGAAATCTATAAGGCTATCAGCAGATTTCTCATCAGAAACCTTACAAGTCAGGAGAGGAAAAAAAAACACACCTGCCTATCGAGAGTATTTTACCATCAAAACTGTCCTTCAGAAATGCAAGCTAAATAAAAGCTGAGGAAATTCATCATCACTATACCAGCTTACTAGAAATGTTGAAAAGGGTTCTTCAACCTGAAATGAAAGTATGTTAATTAGTAACATGAAAATATACAATTCATTGGTAAGGGTAAGAATATAGTCAAATTCAGATTACTTTAATGTTGTAATATGGTGGAGCATTAACCACTTAACTCTAGTGTAAAGGCTAAAGGAAAAGAATATTCAAAATAACTATAGTTATAATTATTTGTTTATAAGTATACAATTTAAAAAGGTAAATTATGACATTACAGAAATATCATAGAAAAAACAATCCTAAAATTTGTATGCAATCACAAAAGATCCCAAATAGACAAAGCAGTCATGAAAAAGAACAACAAAGTTGGAGACATCTCACTTCCTGATATAAAACCACACCACAAAGCTAAAGTAATCAAAAGAGTATGGTATTGGCATAAAATATACACACAGATTAATGGAACAGTGACAAGATTTAAACTTCCTCATATTTGGTCAACTAATATTCAGTAAGAGAAAAGAATACTCAAAGGGAAAGCATACTCTTTTCAACAACTGGAACTGAAAAAACTGGATAAACATATATAGACAAATAAAATTGGACTTCTACATTACATCCTCACAAAATTAACTAAAAAGGATCAAAGACTTAAAATATATACCTGATACTTTAAAGCTCCTAGAAGAAAACATAGGGAAGAAACTCCTTGACATGGGTCTTGGCAGTGATTTTTTTGATATTTCACAAAAAAACACAAATAACAAAAGTAAAAATCAAGACAGGACAACATCAAACTTAAAAGTTTTGCACAGCAAAAGAAAAAATCAACAAAATGAAAAGGCAACCTGCAGAATGAGAGAACATATTTTCAAGCCATATATCAGATATGAGGTTAACATCTTAATATATAAATAACTCATACAACTCAATAACAACAAAAACCAAAATAATCCAATTAAAAATGGGTAGAGGAAGTACATAGACATTTTCCTAAAGGAGACATACAAATGGCCAACAGGTACATGAAAAGATAATCAATATCCCTACTCATCAGGGAAATTCATGATGAGAACCACGAGATATCACCTCACTCCTGTTAGAATAGCTATCATAAAGAAGACAAGAGATAGGAAGGGAAGATGGCGGCTTTGGAGGAGGAGTCTTGATCCCCCTCTCCAGTGCTTGGGGGAGAATTTGGCTGATCTGAGGAGAAACAGAGCAGGAGACCACGGATATCGCAACATTTATGAAAATAGGGCATCAGAAGTTATCCAGATATTGAATGAATGGACAGTAGAAGGCCGGAAGGGACCTGTGCTGGATGCGGAGGGCGCCCGCGTCCCTGGGTCTGTCTCCCGGCGCCCGGGAGAGCGGAGTCCCCGCACCGCCCGTCCCCAGTCAGGGGTTGGAAAGCAGAAGCGCAGGAGGTGTGCGCACCAACGGGGAACAGTGAGTACCCAGTCTGCCGGACCAAGAGAGGCCTTGCCGTGGGGGTGGAGTCCTTCCCGTGGGCGCCCGCACTCCCAAACAGGGGTGTGTGTGGTTTGGGGGAAGACTGAGACTCCACGGCCAGAACGAGGGAAGGGCTTCCGGAGCTGAGACGATCTGGCGCGGGCGTGTGCCCTGCCGGATTCCTCACTCAAATGGAGAACCCGGAAAAGACACAGCTATTCCCGGGTCCTGGGGTCCGCAGCGGAGGCAAAGGGGAGGGCGCAACCCTTCCCAAACCCCGGAGGGTGCGTCTGGAGACCGGAGGAGAGACGGTGCTTCCCGAGAACTGGGAGCCCACGAGGGGAAGTACGGGACCCCGCGCAGTCCCGGCCCAGGCACCATGACCCCGGAAGAGAGGCGGGGACTCCGCTGAGCGTAGAGCCTGTGGTGGCGAAGCTGGGGGAGGGGCGCAACGCCTGGCCACCTCCGCAGCTTGCGCCCTGAGCCCAGATGGAGACAGCAATCCTTTCTGGGAAAAGCTGGTGGCCAGCTCTGAGTCTGACGGAGTTCTGTCTTAGAAAGGGGAAAGGCAGTCTCACCGCTCTCGCCTCAGCCTGCTTGTGCTGGCAGGAACAGAAACACTGATTTGGCCAGTCAGAAACCAACAAGAGTTTTTTTTGTGTGTGTCTGTTTGTTTTTTGTGTGTTTGTTTTTTAAATTTGCTTTTGTTGTTGGTGTTTCTTTGTTTATTTTTTCTTTTTTTCTCTCTCTCTCTCTCTCTGTTATCTTCTTCTTTATTTCTTTTTTCCCCTTATCCTACTAAGGTTGTTTGTTTGATTTTATCTTGTTTTGGTTTATTAAGCAACTTTTTATTTTTTTAAAAAAACTCTAAATTTTTATATCTCTCAATTCCTTATGATTCTTTTCCATCCATCTTAGTGTTATTACTTCTGCTCCATATCTATCTCTCCTGTAAGAAGACAAGAGATAACAAGTGTTGACCGAAATGTGGAAAAAAGGGAATATTTGTGCACTATTGGTGGGAATTCAGACTGGTACAGCCACTGTGGAAAATAATATGCAGTTTCCTCAAAAAATTAAAAGAATCTACCATAGGATCAAGCAGTTCTATTTCTGGTATATATGCAAAGGAAATGAAAACAGGATATCAAGGAGTTATATGTTCATCAACATTTATTGCAACATTATTTACAATAACTGATATAATGGAAACAACCTTAGTGCCTTTGAACAGATTAATGAATGAGGAATACTATATATATATATATATATATATATATATATATATATATATATATATATATATATATATAACTATAACACACAGACACACACACACACATAGTAGAATATTATCCAGCCATGAGAAAGAAGGAAATCCTGCCATTTGTGACAACATGGCTGGACTTTGAACACATGTTCAGTGACATAAGTCAAATAGAGACAAACACAGTAGAATATCTCTTACATGTGCAACAAAAAAAGACAAGCTGTGATCCAAAAAACAGAAAGTAAAATGGTAACCTCCAGGGGCTGAGGGAATAGGAGAAATGTTAAGGGTTACAAACTTGCAACTAGTAGATAAATAAGATCCAGAGCTCTAATGCACAGTAGTGTGATTCCAGGCAATAATATTGTATTATAAACATGAAACTTGCTAAGAGACTAAATCTTAATTATTCTCACCACAAAAATAATATGATAATTATATCACATAAGGTGTTAGCTAACACTATAATACAATCATACTGTAATATATAATTATATCAAATCAACATGTATACTTTAAATTTACACATTGTTAAATGTAAGATATATTTCAATAAAGTTTAAAAACTGGGTGAGTTAATGGTAGAGTGTTGGGGTCTACCCTGCCTGGTCTCAGGAAGCTGTAATCCCCCGTGGCTGAGGAAGAGGCCTCCGAACCAAGAGACACCAAGGAGACAAAACTTATTTCCCTGGCATGAACATTGCCTGTTCTGTGCTGGCCCCCAATGCCTGATCAGTTAGCCAATGATGGGTAAGATTTCCCACGGGGGAATTGCGTAAGACAGGCATGATCACATGGAGGCCTCAGGGAAGGACTTAGGGGGCTGTGGAAATGAAGGGGTGATCGACATGGACCCCTGCCCCCTCGGCTTTGTCAAAGCCTGAGTCCTTGTTGTCAGTTGTGAGAAATCCAAGTCTCCTGGCTGCCTTTGTCTCCTCTGCCTTACTCAGGCCTGCGGAAATAACAGGGGCAGTGCAGTCCAAACCAGAGTCGGCGGACCCCTGGGGTAATAATGCCTGGGACATAGAATATGCAAGATCCTGTGAGATCTGCTTGCTGGAGGACACTCTTGAATTAGAATATGAAGGCACTGGCAGGAAATGAAACTAGTCTTTTAGGTCCTGTAATCTTTTTATGTGATAAAACCCCAAAATCTTAGCCCAGAATCCCAGCAGGAGTTCTGCCAGCACCTTTGAAAGCTTCCTACTTGTTTTATCTTCCCTGCCACACTGTAATCCACAAACTGTATCTGTATTCTTAATAAAAGCCTGCTCGGGCAGGAAAACGGGGTGCTCTCCACTAGAGAGAGTGGCTGTTTCGTCCCTATTTCTCCACAGGACTTGGTTGTCCGTGTGTATGTTTTTCTCCTGTTTCAACGAGCATCTGCAGCGATGGATACTGCTGGCCGGTATCCGTCACAGTAGAGTTTTTATAGGCAATTGAAATTTAGTTGTTATTAGCATAGAAGAGACTTATATCTTTGTGATATTTTATGTTATCCTTATGATAACCTAAAAACAAAAATATACATAAGATTCACAAAAGATAAAGTGAAGGGAATCAAAGTATACCAATATGGAAAATCAATTGACAAAGGAAAGCAGAAATAGGCAAAAAGGAACAAGGGAATTACTAAACAGCCAGAAAACAATAACATGGCATGAGTAAGTCTTTACCTATCAATAATTACTCAAAATATAAATGGATTGAATTCTATAATCAAAAGACATAAAGTAGTTGGATAGATGAAAAATAAGATACAACTACATGCTGTCTGTAAGAAACTCACTTTAGCTTTAAGGACACACAAAAACTTAAAGAAAAAGGATAGAAACAGATATTATAAGAAAATAGAAGCCAAAAGAGCAACAGTAGCTATACTTATATCAGATAAAATAGACTTTAAGCAGAAGATATTAAGAGAGACAAAGAAGGTCATTTTATGATGATAAAGAGATAAATTCATCAAGAATTGGAAATGTATATACACCTAACATCAGAGCACCTAAATAAATTAGTCAAATACTAATAGATCTGAAGAAGAAATAGACAAAAATATGATAGTACCAGGGAACTTCAATACTTCACCTTCAGCAGTGGATAGATCATATTGACAGAAAATCATTAAGGAAACATTGGACTTAAACTGTACTTTAAACTAAGTGGTCCTAACAGACCTCTATAGAACATTCCATCCAACACTAGGAGAATACACATTTTTCTCATGTGCAGATGGAACACTTTAGGATCATCACATAATAAGTCAAAAAGCAATTCTTTATAAATTTAAGAAGATGTAAATCATATCAAACATCAAACTTTAAGTCAATAAGTTAATTTCAATAAAATAAATTTAATAAACTTAAGTAATTCATCTAATTTTTAATTAAATGTATTGCATTACATTGTCCAGCTAAATGAATTAAGTGTTGCAGGTGTCAACTCTCCTATAACAGCATAGAGAAGTTCTTGTGCTATAACACAACAGAAAAGAAAAACATTTTTGCTCTAAATGTAATTCTGAACTACATAGTTTGAGTAAGGACCATCTGATCAACAGAATATGTGAGGGTGCACAAAATTTTGTTAACTGTGCTAACTCTAAATATTTGTAGTCATATCTTGAAGGAGAAATAATATTAACATTACTGCTTTTGAAATAAATGTGGCAAATTGCTAAATGATACTTATCCTCTTGACACACAATAACTAAACATATTTTAATTGCAACCTTTCTTTATAAAAGTGAATGTATTAGAGTCAAGATAAAAAGATAATTTACTTAATAATGCCATACTATAATTTTCTCTTATATACTATAAAGTATCAACCTAGATTAGAGATGGAAGGACCAGAATATTCTTCAGAAATTAATGTTGTGTAGAAGATATATGTTCGAACACTAAAATTACTGCAAGTGAAGAACAAGAGCCAAAGACTACAAAATCCTCATAGGACACTGGCCTGGTACTAGGTTTATAGGACTCCAGACTCACAAGTGATAAATAAACTCACTTCCTGGCAGGCCAGGAACCTTGAAGACTTTAGCATATTTTGAAGACCTTGAAAAGAAAGGAATCTATTAATTTTGGGGTATTACAGTGATATCTAAGGTAGAGAATTTCTTGGCATTGAATGCCCAGGCTAGACTTTTATAGAGTCTTTTAAATGTTTCAATCCTAGATTCTTTTAGAAAATTTACAAACAAAAGCTAACAGTTTTGCCTCAGTATCTGTTAAAAAGTACATAATCAAGGAAGTTTATTTTATCATTTAACATCTCTTATTATATCTATGAAAAGAATCAGTCCAAACTATGATAAGGCCAACCTTTTTCTGATGAATATTTGGAGATAATTTTGGACTAAAATGAGGAATGCTATGAGCTGAATGGTTTGTGCCCCACCCCCTGCAAATTTTATGTTGAAACTTTAATCCCCAATGTGATAGTATTCAGAGATGGGATATTTGGGAGATAATTAGGTCATGAAGTTGAAGCCCTCATGAATGGGATTAGTACCCCAATAAGAAGAGCTGTGAGAGAGATTATCTGTCTTTCTGTCATGTGAGGACACAGCAAAATAATAGCCATAGGAAAACCAAGAAGGGGACTCTCATCAGAAACTGGCCGTGCTGGCACTCTGATCTTGGACTCCCCAGTCTCCAGAATTGTGAGAAATAAATTGTTATTTCAGCCACCCAGTTTATTGAATTTGTTGTTCCAGTCTGCACTAAAACAGGGAGAGATTTAAGAAAATTATTGAAGTTGAGCATCTTTTCATATATCTGTTGGCTATTTATATATCTTCTTCAGAAAAGTTTCTGTTCAGGTCCCCTGCCCATTTTTTAATTGGACTGTGTGTTTGTTTGTTTGATATTGAGTTCTATGAGTTCTTTATAAATTTTGGATGTTAACCCCTTGCCAGAGCTGTTTGCAAATATCTCCTCTCATTGATTGGCTACCTTTTTGTTTTGTTGGTGTTTACTTTTGCTGTGCAGAAGTTTTTTAGTTTGATATAATCCCATTCATTTATTTTTGGTTTTACTTCCCTTGCTTTTGGGGTCAAATTCATAAAATCCTCTCTAAGACCAAGGTCCATAACTTTAGTACCTATGTTTTCTCCTATGTAATTTATTCTTTCAGGTCTTACATTTAGGTCTTTGATCCATTTTGGATTTTTTGTTCATGAGAACAAACTGTAATCTAGTTTCATTCTTCTGCATGTGGCTTTCTAACTTTCCCAGAACCATTTTTTGAAGAAGCTTTCTTTTCTTTATTGTGTGTTTTTGGCTCCTTTGTCAAAAATTATTTGCCCCTATACATGTGGTTTTATTTCTGGGCTTTCAATTATGGTCCAATAATCTGCGTGTCTTTTTTTTTTTTTTTTGTCAGTACCATGCTGTTTTGATTGTCATTGATCTGTAGTATAATTTGAAGTCAAATTGTGTGATACCTCTGGATTTGTTCTCTTTTTCTCAGGGTTCCTTTGGCTATTTGGGGTCTTTTGTGATTCTATATAAATCCTTAAAAAATGTCATTGGAAATTTCATGGGGACTGAATTAAATCTGTATATTGCTTTCCATAATATGGACATTTTAACTATGTTGATTCTTCCAATCCATGAACACAGAATATTGTGTTCATTGTGTCTTTTTCAACCTCTTTTCATAATGGTTTGTAGTTTTCAATATATAGTTCCTTCATATCTTTTATTAATTTTATCCCCAGGTATTCTATTCTTTTTGTTGCAATTGCAACTTCTCTAGATATTAGGGAAATGTATACCAAAACTACAATGAGATACCACCCTACACCTGTTAGAATGGCTATTATTATCAAGTCAAGTAATAACAAGTGTTGGAGAGGTTGTGGAGAAAAGGGAACCCTCATTCACTTCTGGTGGGAATATAAACTGGTACAGCCACTATGGAAAACAGTCTGGTGGTTCCTCAAAAAATTAAGAATAGAGTTGCCATATGACCCAGCAATCCCTCTTCCAGGTATCTACTGAGAAACCCGGAAACTTGAGAAACTCGAAAACATTTATTTGCAAAGATATACACACCCTTATGTTCATTGCAGGATTATTCATGGTGGCCAAGACATGGAAACAACCAAAGTGTCCTTCTATAGATGACTGGATAAAGATGTGGTCCATATATACAATGGAATACTACTCAGCCATAAGAAGAGATGAAATACTTCCATTTGTGACAATATGGATGGACCTTGAGAATATCATGCTAAGTGAAATGTCAATCAGAAAAAGCAAAGAACCATATGATTTCACTCATATGTGGGATATAAATCTGAAACTCATAGACACAGACAATAGTATGGTGGTTACCAGAGGGAAGAGGGCAGGGGAGGGCAAATATGTGGTGATGGAAGATGATTAGACTTTGGGTGGTGGGTACATAGTACTATGTCCAGATCATGTATCAGAATTATACACTTGAAACCTACATACTTTTATTAACCAACGTTACCCCAAAAATTTTCATAAAAAAAGAAAATTATTAAAACTGAAAAAATAGTAGAAACGGTAGATGGCACGTTTTTTCAACATTATTCTGAGACATTGTTTAATTAGCTCACCCAAGGATAATATAATTTTCTAGGGGAATGTACCTTTGTTTCACTTTACTATTTACTACTTGGTGCAAACCCAGACACAATTAAGTTATTTAGTGTCATGTAAATTTATACCTGCTGGAAAAGATAACTGTGATGGTTATGATTTGACAATAATGAGGTACAATAATGAGTTGTATATCTAATTTAGCAGTCCTACTCTATAAAACTTTTAATTTTTAGATGGCATTCTTGATAGACTATATAAATCCCTGTTCATCAAATGCTCTAGGAGCAAGTTTTACCATTTTAGTGGTTTTTCTCATTAATTAATGAGCTGAATAAAATATTTAAAATGTGCTCATTTTATATTTAGGTGTCATTTTAAACTTTTTAAATATCGTGACCCATGTTTATTAAAGTTTCATTTTTATATAAATAGAAGAATTTATATGGGTAATCCCATAAGGATTCAATGTCATAGAATAGAAAACAAGGCTAGATTTCAGTCTCCTTTTACTTTGAGTTATACTATTTAAATTTTCTGATTCAGATTTTGGATTAATTACATGTGTATCCTTCTGTGATGACAAAAAAGAAGACAGGCATTCTGAACATAGATTAAATGGTCCTAATGCCATGAACCAGGAACTGTTCCTAGAAATAACTAATCCCATTTTCTCAGTTACTTTCAGAAATGGCAGAATAATAGTGAATCTGCCAAAGCCAAAATTGTTTTTGGAAGATATTTTCCAGAGGTCATATTGTGAATACTAATGAAGCCAGCACAGCAATTTGGTTGTTTCAATGCACATTTAGCAGCTAACTCAAACTGCCAGGCCACTGGGAAGTGCTGTTGCACAAAGGCAGTCAGAATTTTTCCCCCATATGAGCAATACTTAAATTTTCTTCTGGTCAGGGTGGAATATACTCACACACATTTCCCACATGAAGTGTGTATACCATACTCTGTAATATGGAACTCTGGGGTCTTCATCAACCACTTGTTAAGACAGGTGAACAAATTCAATGTTACTTGTAAGACAAATGCTGACAGAGAAAATTACTAGAGGTGAGAAATTAATTTATCTCATTTAGGAGACAATAGGTCCTTGACAATCTTAATTTAAAAACTCATACTGCCATCTTTAACCTGCAATATTTATACCTTTCTTCTTAGCAATTATCAACACATAATGCCTTTTTATTTGTTAATTTTCTGTTTTCCTTACTAAAGTATAAACTTCATGAGTTCAGTGATTTTTGTCTGTGTACAGGGTGGGGCAAGAGCAGGTTTACAGTTGTTTGTATAAAAATAATATAATAATTAATAATAATACAAAAATAAACTGTTTCGTGCACTCAAAACTGTAAACCTATTTTTGTCCCACCCTGCATTATTTTCCTGCCAAAACTCACTAGTTAATAAATGTGTCTGGTGCATAGTAAGTGTTCAGTACATATAAATTAAATGAACTGAATGAAATGAATGAATGAATAAATGAATGGGCCTTATCTAAGTCTGTTTAATACTATGATAATATAAGAAACTTTCAAACTGGTCAAAGCATCTCTACTTTGAAGTTTCCTTTTATTAGATTATGAGATGCATATGACTTTTTTGTTTTTATTTTGGTTTAGTGAAGTTTAATGTTTAATAACTGGCAGAAATTATTACCCCAGGTCATTACTATCTTACCTTCTTACACATTTAACAATTTTTAAAGTTTTTTCTTTCCATTTTAGTAACTTCTTGTGTATTTTTATAAGTCATCTCAAATTCTGTTGTTAATCAGATAAAATATACATTATAAATAAATATCATCTATATCTAACCCATAAAAATCCATTTTTAAAAACTCTGAAATAGTTGTTATATTACTCATATACCTATCTACCAAAATCCTCCAAAAAACAATATCAATTTGAAAGAGAAATATTTTTCTACCTTGCATGCATGAACAACCAACCCTGAATTTTGAATAATGAAAAAATTCCCACAAAATTATTACATACATTTAAGTTAATTTGTAGTAACAGAAGTTTTCTTTTAGGATATGTGCTATGCGTGCATTCTTAAGAGAAGTGCAACATTTTCCCCTATTGAAAAAGATGTCATCAAAGGCACTTAGTGTAGAGGAATAATTAAGTACATGCAAAAGTTAAATTTTAACTTCTGGGAAGCTGTGCCTTCTGTGTGGTGGGTTCAATTTAAAAATTTCCAGCATGAAAATAAGCTGTTAGATAGTGTTACTTCACCATCAACAGTTCAGATTGATCAAACATTTATTTTCTAGCAAATGTCAGCTGAATTAATTATTGTACAGTTGATTAAATGAAACAAAAGATCTGACATTGCCTATGAATATATATTTTGTCATGTGTAGTACATGTTAAAATTCTAATTGGTATTTGGACTATAAACATAAACATAAAAATATTATATTAAAAATTCAATTGAAAGCACAAAAAGAAAAAAACTTCAAATACTGGTAGGTGGTCTAAACATTCCATTTATTTTACACTAAAACAATCCTTGTCAGTTAATCTTTGGATATAATAATTTTCCCTTTAAGAACATTGCAGATATTATTTAAGGATTTTCAATTTATTATGGGAGATAATGACTAATAATTTGCTCTTCAACCATTAAAATACACAATAAATCTTTCAAAAAGTTTCAAACTTTCAACAGCATTGGAAATGAGGAATCTCTAATCTATAAAACTCAAAGAAGTATTTCCATCAATTAAAGTGTACTGGGTTCTCTTTTCTCCACAACCTCACCAACACTTGTTGTTTGTTGATATGTTTATGACGGCCATTCTGACCGGTGTGAAGTGATATCTCACTGTGGTTTTAATTTGCATCTCTCAGATGACTGGTGATGCTGAGCATCCTCTCATGTGTTTCTGGGCCCTGTGTATGTCCTCCTTGGAGAAATGTCTGTTCAGGTCCTTTGCCCAATTTTTAATTGGATTGTTTGCCTTCCTGGAGTGGAGTTATATGAGTTCTTTATATATTTTGGAGATCAAACTCTTGTCCAAGTTATCATTTGCAAATATATTTTCCCATACAATTGGTTCCCTTTTCATTTTGCTGGTGTTTTCTAGTATACTGTTGGTGAGAATGCAGACTAGTGCAGCCACGGTGGAAAACAGTATGGAATTTCCTCAGAAAACTAAGATGGAACTACTGCCTTTTGACCCAGCACTTCCACTGCTGGGATTATATCCTAAGAACCCTGAAACATCAATCCAAAAGAACCTATGCACCCCAATGTTCATAGCAGCACAATTTACAATAGCCAAGTGCTGGAAGCAACCTAAGTGCCCATCAGGAAGTGAATGGATCAAAAAAACTATGGTACATTTACACAATGGAATACTACACAGAAGAAAGAAAGAGGGAACTCCTGCCCTTTGTGACAGCATGGATGGAACTAGAGAGCATTATGCTAAGTGAAATAATCCAGGCGGTGAAAGACAAATACCATATGATCTCACCTTTAACAGGCACCTAAACAACAAAACAAACAAGCAAAATATAACCAGAGACATTGAAATAAGAAACAAACTGACAGTAACCAGAGGAGAAGAGGAAGAGGGATAATAGGGGAAAATAAGGGAAGGGTTGTCAAGGAACATTTATAAAGGACACATGGAAAAAACCAAAGGGGGTAGAATTGAGGGCAGGAGGCAGAGATGGGTGGGGTGGAGGGAGTCGAGGGGGGAATGGAAACAACTGTACTTGAACAACAATAAAATAATAAAGTGTAAGTGAGGTCATGATGCAGAATATGGGGTGGACAACAGAGATACAGAGGGAAAAGGGGGCCATAGCAACTTTTATTCATTTACCTATTAAATTGTTTCACTCTTCTGGAAAAAAAGGAGAACTTTATCATCTGCCTCACTCATGTCTCTTGTTCTCCAATAAGTTCTGTTCTCAGTTGAGAGTGCTGTGGAAAAATGGTGTCTTATGGAAAATGGGAAAAATGTACTTCTTTATTTGTACCATCCCTACTGATGAAAGCAAAAAATTCTTAAGGGTACCCAAGCAGTGAGACCAAAGTATCTTTCCTTAGGCCAGAAAATTTACATAAAGCGGGTGCAATTACAAAATAACAACAGTAAATATCATTTTGCACCAGTTATGTTATAGGCTAGTCAGTTATCTCTTTTTGTTTAGCAAGTTAATAAAATAATTCTAATAGCAATGCCATGGCTATTATTAGAAAGGTAAATTCACTGACTTAGACCTAATACCAACATAACACCAGATGAAGTTTTATAATTTCTATTGCATGGATGCTGCACATTGCAGAAGCAGCAACAATAACACAAGAAAATAAAACCCAAACATTTGAAGAAAGATGCACTGCACCACATGAACTGAAATTAGTTTTAGGAAGTTGATACTCTATTAATGTTGTCAGGGTTTTGAACGCTATGATGAAAACACAAGAAACCATCATGAAAATGGACTTGATTTGTGTCAGGAAGAAATAAAGAGAATACAATGAGACAGTCATACATGTCAAAGGATTTAACATTGCAGACTGAAATTCAGTCTTAGATATAATGAAGTGTAGTTATGGTGTTTCAGAAAGTAGATCCATCATGTGGAGGACAAATCTCGGATACTAACTCTGAGTACAAAATAACAGAAAAAGAAAAAGACAATCACAACCCATAAGATAAGACATGGGAAGATAGAATAAAAAAAATTATGTTCTTTTTTTCTTTCCTTTTTTCTTTATTTTCTTTATTTTTATTTTAATTGTTATTCAAGTACAGTTTTCTGCCTTTTACCCCCATCCCAGCCCACCCCACAAGTCCAGAAAAATTATATTCTTCAGGAAGAGATTAAAACCAAAGAATATGAAAGAAAATCAATATGAGATATAATTTAAGAAAACATTATACAACTAAAGAGAGTCTTGACTTAAAGACAAGCTGTTTACTAAAAACAAAAACCCTCTCATTCTACTGAATTCATAAAGCATTTCAAGAAAAAATAAATAACGGTACAATCCAAAAGGCATAAAATTACTCTTTTATTCTAAGGAATAAAAAAAAATGACCTTTGAAACCTCTGCAATAATAAGTACAGGAGAGAGTTGAATAGAATTTGCAATATTTTTCAGAGAGAAAGGAACTAAAAATTTATATGCCAAGTGGTTTGTCAGTCACATACATAGGGTGAAGAAAGTGAACCACCCATGTTGTCTCGTAGGAAACCCTTGAAGATATATTCTAGCCAACATAAATATGGATTACTTTTGAATTTATTAATTAAACACTTAGTGATAGCTATCTGTAGTACAGTTATTACAGTCAGACACCATGGTAGGCACTCAGGATAAAAACATGGGCCAAATTTCACATATTGGTACAAAGAGGTACTTCTGCTTATGCAGTACTAGAGAGTGTATAACTAAGACACAGGACCCACAGATAAAATCAAGAATACCTGAGAAAGTTTTCATTAAGTTGAAAACTAAAGAGTGAGTAGGAGTGGTCCAGTCTGGGTTGCTTAGTTGGTTCCAGCATCATCCCAATATGCCAAGGTTGTGGGTTAGATCCCCAGTCAGGGTACATCCTAGGATCAGCCAATGAGTGCATTAATAAGTGGAACAACAAATTGATGTCTCTGTCTCTGTCTTTCTCTCTCTCCTATCTTTTCTCCCCTCTTTCTAAAATCAATAAAGAAGGAATGAGTAGGAGTATTTAAAGTTATTGGGATGAAGTGGAAAGTGTATTCAGGGGGAGTAACAACGATATGGTCATGGAACTGAAAGAAATCACCATGACTATAGACAAAAAAAAGAGGTTCATAATGTCACATGACAAATGAGAAGTGGTAGGAGACAGAGAGCATGCAGGCCTTGTAGGCCATATTAACATTTGTGGCCAGCCTTTATCTGAAAAGCATGGGAAACCACTGACTGATTTAAGTATGTGTGTGTGTGGGAGGGGGACATATTCAGATTCACATTTTTAGAAGTTGACATTGGTTGAAGAATAGATGAAAAGAGAACAATTTGGACAATATGGATATAGGGAAAGAATATATGGGGTTATTTTATTTGAACACCTCCAGAGATGGTGAATTAGAGTGGTAGCAATTGGGGGGGATGATGGCAAAAGTGGGCATCTTAAAAATGTGTTGAACTAAGTGCTAAGTTTTTCATGTGTACAATTTATTGGACATTAATAATTTTCACTAAGATTAAACATGTTCGAAGAGGTGGGTTCAGTGTTGGGGAGGTTACATGTTCAATGTGGGGAACTTTTAAAACTGTATCCTTTGGGACATTTAAATGAAAATCTCAAATTTCAAAAAAGCCATTGGGGCTGCATTTCTGAGGAGAGTTTCCAGAGAGAGATACAAGTCTATGAATTTTAACACATGGGATTTATTAAAAACTTTGGAACTGGATAGGGCAGAGGAAAGAGCTCACAAATGTATAAACCTGGTAAAGAGGAATTGGTGCTAAATCCTGAAAGAACTCAAAATTAAACTAATAATAACTATTTTTATAAACATAATTTTTAAAAAAGTTTCTTATGAGAAGATATATAATAAATGCTTTAATAAGATAGAGGTTTATTATTCTCCCTACCTAACAAAAGTTACATGTGTATGCAATCCAGGGCCTGTTTGGTAGTTTCAGGTTATCATGATCTTTAGTAATCATGATAACTAGATAAACTTTAGTAAGTGATTTTGATTCTCAAATTTTCCTCTGGTTCTAAGATTCCTGCTGTGGCCCTAACCTCATATCTTTGTTCCAGGCCAGGAAAGGAGGAATGATGGAAAATATCCAGGAGTCTTATCTAATTTATGCTCCATCTCACTGCTCGCTCCTGGCTGGGCCCAAGGGCCTTGGGGAATACAGTTTTTGGCTGGACATGTTGCCATCTGGAACTGAATGTGTTTTCTGTTAGTGAAGGAGAGAATAGATATTGGGGAGGTAACTAGCTGTCTCTGCTACAAACATACTGTGGGGAAATAACTCTTATATACTACTATTTATGGCATGTAGTAGTAGCTCTGAATGAAATGTTAACAAATTTTGTTCAGATAGTTAAAATGTTTGTACACTTTTGGCAGAGTGTTTTTACTTTTAGAAAGTCATTCTAATGAAATAGTAATTCTGTCTCACTAAGCAGACTTGGGAAGTTTATAGCTATGATTCTCTTGGTATTTAGGTTGAAAACAATCCAAGTGTCAAGGAGATTAGTCAAAGGTGTAGGTTCTGAATATCAACTAATTACTTCTTGAATGGGGTACAGAATATACAGGGTGGGGCAAAAGTGGATTTACAGTTGTTCATATGGAAAATAACACAATCATTAATACATAATAATACAATTATAAACTCTGTGTTTCACATACTCACAACTGTAAACCTACTTTTGCCACACCATGTAGTTGTGCCTGTAAAGAGAATTCAACTCTGACCTCCTGGTCTCATCATTTCAATGATAAAGATTAACTACTTATATCAAACTTAAGCCTTTCACTGAGTTTTGGTATCCTTTACCCTGGTCCACTTTCCCAAAATAATCTATTCTTTCACTCTCACTTGTTTAATGCTCTGTAGCTTGCTGCCAATTAAGTACTATATATTACTCTGGTCTGCTATCATTATTGGAGACAAGTAAGTCTTACCATTATCTGATTATATTTAGTGTTGTCAATCAGAGATTCCATGTCCTGATAAATGAGGAAATATGATATTTGGTTCATTCTTCATCTTGTAAAACCAGTTGAAATTTCTTCCTCTGTGTAGTGAGAAACCTCCAGTTATAATCAATTTATTTCTGAAGGATCCTCATTTTCTTAAACAATTTGGCTTATGTAAAAACTATTTGGAAAGGTACAAATTTATTCTTTATAAAAAGATAATTACCTAACAGAAAAAATAATATTATATACATTATACTCCCTTATCATTAAGTAACAAAGTAAATACAAGTAAAGTACTATTATAAAGAGTCATGCATTTATTCACAGACTAAAATAATTAGCAGTACTATTTTCTCTGTTATGTGCATATTGTCAAAACTTGGAAAATGAGAATACTTCTCAAATGAGCTCATTTGTCCTTGCAATACACAAGCCATCTTTGAAGTCCTCTTCATTTGGGGACAGCCATGACATGTTGCAGATCAGGGGATCAGCTATTATCCAAGAAGTGCTACCTGTTTTTCTTTTTCCTTTTTTTCAAAAGGAGAGAAAAAGTATTAAAAACTAAATTCTGGGCATTGAGTATTGCATATCAGATTTTTCCACACAAGTGAGTTTGGTAGATAGGAGGATTAATACTGAGTCAAATTGTGATGAGAACTAGAAAAGACACTACTTTTAGAAAGGCCACGAGTTCATAACATTTACTGTTTAATGTTATTAATCTTTATTTTTTAATGTGAAGTTTAGTTTATTCTTTCAGTGGCATACACATAGATTATAACTCTTTCCCCAAAGTTTAAAATATGTCCCTTTTTCTTTTATAGCTTTCATGTCTCATTGACTTCTGTTCTAAAGCCACTTCATTGTTTTTCATGACTGGTTATGGTAAAAGAAATGTTTTAATGTGTCTCTTCTTTTAAGTCATCTTATTGAGAGGTAGTGAAATAAAGTGTACAGAAATAAAGGTTGATTTCATTTTTATATTGTGGATATGAAGTTCTAGTTTATTATAAATTGAAGTAATTATTTTAGATAAAATGTCAAAATGCACACTGTCATAATTACATTTTGTGATATATCTACAAATAATGTTTTCAGTTGAAAAAAGATCATTATATGCAATTATTTTTAGCAAATATAATTATTAGTGGCACCATTAAGTGTGCTGTTATGAAGCATACCAGTTGTTATTTTGGAGCTCTCAATAATCCTTGTGCAAATATGATATGTGAATACATAATAGTTAACTTATTAATCATTTATTTAAAATATCTGTTGATTATGTGTTCTGTGCCAAACATTCTTCAAGGTCTAGGGATACAATAATAAACTCAATATTTACATCTCTCTTTTCCCATAAAGTTACAAAACAGTTGAGAAAACACCCAGTTAAATAAAGGATTATAATGTTATGGTAGGAGAAATTATAATTTTATGGGAACCTACAGCCCTAGAACAAAACCTGTCTTCATGATGATCTTCTTGAGAATGCCACATTTAGGCTAAGAAATAGAGTGAATAGATTTAGCCAGGCAGAAGGTGGAGGTTGGTTGCATCATGGAAGTGATGGCCTTGTGGAATGAATATCATCTATTTTTAGGAGTCAGACATTATCCAAAGGGCAAAAATAAGCCACGGAAGGAACTTAGGTAGTGAATGATCAAATTTGTATTTTTAGAAATATTATTTAGACTGGAATTTTGAATTGTAGAGAGGCAGGGCTAGAGGCAATAGAGCAATTAGGAGGTTGTTTCAGAACTGAAGTAAGGGAGGATAATGGCCTAGAAAAGTGTGGGAAAGTGACAGTAGAAGGAGAGAAAATAACCTATATCCAAACCATCAAAAAGGCCTGTTGAATTTTGTAAAAAAATTGATTTTAGAGAGTGAGAGAAAGGGAAGGGAGGGAGGAGGGGAAGAGAGAGAGAGAGATGGATTTGTTTTTCCACTTATTTATGCATTAACTGGTTGATTCTTGTATGCGTCCTGACCAGAGATTGAACCCACAACCTGGGTCTATTGGGATGGTGCTCTAACCAAATGAGCTACCTGGCCAGGACCCTAAAAGCCCCTGACATCAAAATGTTTCCAAAATCTGACCACTGCTCACCATCTGCCTTCAAGCCAACCATCATGCTACAAGCCAACAACAAATTTCATCTCAATTACTCTTAACTAAAATTGTCTGATACAGCCAATAAAAATTTTATCTGACAATCCTGCTCCTTACTGTTCTCCCACCTTCCGCTCTTCTCCCCTGTCAGTCTCTTCTCAACATGGCAGCCAGAGTACCATTATGAAAATGCAATTTAATCTTGAAAAGTTCTAAAAAGTTCAACTGGGCAACATGTATTATGTTCTTTATACACTGCTGGGTTAAATTAGCTAATATTTTGTCTAAGATAATATCTTGCACTTATGTTAGTAAGTCCTTTGGACTCTAATTTCTCTTTCTCAGTTTGCCATGGTCGGGTTTTGCTATTGAAATTATATTCTCATCATTGAATGATTTGTGGTGTGACAGATATTTTTGTCCCTCTGTTTCAGGGGGTTCAAACTCATTTTCACTGGGGGCCACAGCAGCTTCTCGGTTGCCTTCAAAGGGCTGAATGTAATTTTTGGACTGTGTAAATGTAACTACTACTTAACTAGGGGCAAGGAGCTTAGTGCTGCTGCCGGGTAGAAGAAACAAGGTGCTGGGCCAGATAAAACAAGGTTGAGGGACAGGTTCGGCCCACGAGCCTTGTGTTTGCCACCTGCACTCTATTCTTTGCAAACTTGTTTATAAGATTAGATTTATCTTTTTCAATTTGGTAGAATTTGCCTAAAAAACCACTTAGGCCTGATGTTTGTTGTCATTTTACATTTGAAAATACTGATTCAATTTATTCGTTATTAGACAATTTTTTTAGTCATTTTTATAACATTATTTTCTAGGAAATTGAATATTTTGTCTAAATTTCCAAGTTTATTTGTCATAAAATTCTTCATTGTTTTTTTCTTGTAATTTGGGTTTTATCTCTACTTATGTCTTTCCTCTTATAGTTTGTATGTGGGGCTGTTGTTATTGATTAGTTTTGCCAGCACCTATGCAATTTTATTTTTTTTAATAATCAGCTTTTGTCTTGCTGATTCTCTCCATTGTGTATTTGTTTTGAATTTCGTTAATTTCTAATTTTATATTTATTATGTCCTAATTTCTATAGTTTTGGTTTATTCTAGTTTTCATATACTATTCTGTTTTTTGTGTGTGTGTTTAATGTTCTCATAATCTTTTCCTACTTGTCAAAATTTTATGTAACTGTTTGTTAGATGTAGAAGTCTAGTTGATTCAGTTTATTTTATTTTATTTTGGCAAGAATATTTCATAATCAATAGTGCTTATGAAATAAGCACTACTATATCTCAATAGCAGTGCTGTGTAATTCCTATTGATTATTTTATTTTATGTATGAATTTCCTTAATAATGAACTGCTTACCTAAGTAAAATCTCAAGAAATGAACACTGAATGCTTAAGCAAAATTATGATAATCAGTGTTATTATTGATTTTAATAGAGTCGATACATTTCAGTACTTCTTTTTGAAGCTCATTGTCCTATTTTTGGCTAATGGGAGTCCAAGTTGCCTCCTGTGTTCTTGTGTAGTATGTGACAGAGTCTATATATAAGATTTCTGACTTGACAAGGTAACCAGGCTCATTGTGAATATTTCTGGTCATAACTTGGAATAACACATATATCCAAGGCACCCTGGTAGTTTTCTAGTGGAAAGTTATATTTAGAAAATATATCTAGGTGGTAGGTTTGCTTTTTTTACTGGGTTGTCAGTTTCTTCAGCATTTCAGTGGAGAGCTAAGAGACATGTATTTTACTTAGTTTAGAGTGAGAAAAATAAATTCTACCTTCCCATAGTACCCTGAGAGGAATCCATATGGTATTGTTCTGTTTTCCTCTCAGAAAGGGAACCTTTACAATGTCTGGAGCCCTTGATGTACTGTGAATGAAAGAGGAAGATATCCTCAAATTCCTTGCAGGAGGGACTTACTTAAGTGGCGTCAACTTTGACTTACAACCAGGACATCCACAAAAGGAAAAGTGATGGCATCTGCATCATAATCTGAAGAGAACCTGGGAGAAGCTTCTGATGGCAGCTCCTGCCATCGTCGCCATTGAAAACCCTGCTGATGTCAGTGTCATATCGTCCAGGAACACTGGCCAGCGAGCTGAGCACTTTGCTGCTGCCCCTGAGGCCACCTGTTGCCAGCTGCTTCACTCCTGGCACCTTCACTAACCACATCCTAGCAGCCTTCCGGGAGTGGGGACTTCTGGTGGTCACTGATCCCCGGATCACCGCCAGTCTCTCACAGAGGTGTCTTAGGTTAACCTGCCTATAGCACTGCTTCTGTGTAACAGAGACTCTCCTCTGCTCTAGGTGGACGTTGCCATCCTTCGAAACAACAAGGGGGCCCACTCAGTGGGTCTGATGTGGTGCTTATGGGTCTGGGAAGCACTGCGCATGTGCAATACCGGCTCCCCATAAACACCCGTGGGAGGTCCTGCCTTAGGTCTACTTCTACAGAGACCCTGAAGAGATGGAGAAGGAAGAACAGGTCATTGCTGCAGTCCGGCCGCAGCTGGGTCAAGGGTCTCCTGAAGGTGGGTAAGGTGTCAGCGATGGGTAACAGACGACAACAAGACTCAGAGGATGGTGAAGCTCTGTTCCGTTTATTGCAAGTACAAACAGATTTTTATATTTTCATTTTTGGCAGTGATTAACATTTGCAATTAGGTGAAGCAGGAAGTTTTTTACCCAAATATCTGATCATGCTAATCTAGTAACCTATTAAATGCAAACAATTAGAAATAGTTGCCCTGGCTGGTGTGGCTCAGTGGATTGAGTGCTGCTGGCCTGTGAACTAAAAGAAATAGCTGTATGTACAGAGTTTGAATGTCTTATTGTATATAAAGTTCTCAGAATTTGTCATGGGGCAAAAGGATACGCTTGATTGGATAGAGGTCTCTGGTAATTATTTCTACATGTTTGGTTTGTAATAGCTAACCAGCTTTTCTTATTTCTTTGCCTGTCTAATTCTAATTGATATATATTCCTATTCAAGGTA